>CAUYON010158402.1:0-53414 GCA_963573935.1 Arctocebus calabarensis | reverse complement strand
TGGGAAGAGCTTGCTGTTTCAACCTCAGAAAGTGCTACATTAATTCTGATGACATTGTATTTAAGTCTGCTTTTTCATTTATTTCTGTGACAAAAGTGAGGTATGTGAAAATGAATCTGGAAAAAGGAAGGAGAATGGGCGGTGCCTGTGGCTCAATGGTGTAGGGAGCTGGCACCATGAACCAGAGGTGGTGAGTTCAAACCCGGCCCTAGGCAAAAACCGCAAAAAAAAAAAAAAAAAAAAGGAAGGAGAATGTGGCTTCTGGGTTTGAGAAGTTATGCAGCTCCCAACAGGGACATGTGTCCCTTTAATAAGTAATCGTGGTTGTTTAAGGATGAAATGAAAATAACTCACCTTTCTCTTTGAGTTTCTAAGTATTGCTTTGTTCAGATGGCTACGAAGTTGTTAGGCTATAAATAGGCTGAGTCTTGCCACTTAATAAGAGGAACTGGAAGACGTTTCTCATGACCCAGTGATGCTCCAGACTCAGAAGGCTGGTGGGGCTCTGTAGAAGGGGGACCCTTTAAATAGGAGGTCAGGCAAAGCCTCTCAGAAGAGAAGACAGATGAGGGAGTTCTAAGCAAACAGAAGGAGCCATTTTAATGAAGGGCAAGTGCAAAAGTCCAAAAGGCAAAACGACCTTGGTGTTTTAAGGGAAAAAAGGACGTGGTTATGTCTAGACTGGGGTGTGTGTGGAGGTTGGTGGAGAGGTGAGTGGCCTGAGATGAAGTGAAATTGGAGGCAGGCTCCAGGCATGGGGGTTTTGAGGTCCACCATGGGGAGTGTGGATTTTACTCTAAAGATAATGGGAAGTTGAAGAAAGGCTTTAAGTCAGGGAAATGGCTTGATGCACAGGCAGGACATATGTGGCAAATGAGTGGTGAGGAGGTGGAGGGCCCGAGGGTGCGGCCGCAGACAGTGAAATAGCCCAGTAGGTCGCAGGGGCAAGGGAGGGAGAACTTTTAAGATCTCCAGGGCAGAGATGGTGTTTTCCTAAACTACGGTGGAGCCACTGGGAATCTAGAGAGTTCCACAATTAAAAACAGGAATAAAAGCATGAGGACTATTGGAAGATATTTTAAAATAAAAAATCAAGGGGAAAAAATTCAGATTTATGTTTCAAGCAACTTAGTAGATGATTCTGCCATTTACTGACACAGGCAAAAACTGGAGGACAGAAGTGTGTGAGGAAAATCTGAAATTTTGCTTGCTCCCCTATGAGTGAGGGCTGCATGGAACTGTGAATCCTTTTTGGATCTAGTGTAAAATAAGGCATTAGTTTGAGGGGCTGTCATTAGCTCACGGAATGCAAGGTACTGGATCAGTCCTGGGTGGTGGGTAGGAAACAAGGAACAATCGTATATGGAAAATATTCAGCTTCACAACAAGTTTCTAGGGGGCAATTTACAGAAATCCGTGTGAGGCAACCTGGGGTTATTTACATAAAATGTAGCAAAAGTTGGGGAGAAAGGAAGCCAAAGAAGTGGCTGTTGGCAGATGTCAGATGTCAGCCAATAGGAAAATGGATCTCAGCAGTTAGAATCGTAGCAAGTGCCTGAGAGTCAGGATTAAGCAGCTTTATAGTTGCAATTGAGAGATAGACAAAGTATTTCCAAGGTGGAGACTGGAGAATGAAAAAGGAAAAGATGGTGGAGTCGTTTTAAACAAAAGATTTTGAAATTATTGAATATAGAAGACAATCAAAGCAAAGTGTAAGAAAAACAGCAACAAACTGATACTTTCAACTAGATAAGATCCTGTGGCTTTGTTGTCATTTTTCTCATTTTCCTCCTCAAGTGAAAGTCTTGAATTTTTCCCTGAAATCAGAAAGCAACAAGTATAGATAATAAAGAAATGCATGAAAGATAAAATGTGCTTTGGGAATGTCTGAGGAACTACGTCAAGGGAACCAGAGACTCTCATAGTGACTTGCTCTTAAGAAATGTCACCCTGATAATAGACGTTTTAGTTATTTTAATAAATAAACTAGTATCTTTAAAACATAAAATGAAATTATTAGGGCCTTATGTCCTGGGGACACGGCCACACTCCCTGGCCAAGGCGAAGTGCTGTCCAGCCAAGGCCTGCGGAACCTGGGTAACTGTGCCACCTGGTTTTCCAACCATGAGCAAAAACCAAAACGCTGGTGCTGGGCGGCTTCTGCAGTCTTGTGTTCCCGTTCACTGACGTAGTTCCCGCAAGTCACACACTGCCCGGACATTTCCGTGGATGTGATTGTCCCCGCAGGTTCCCTCCTCAGGAAAGCGAATCCCTGGCCTGAGAACTACTTCACGTGAACTCTTTGGCCTCACTGGTGAAGACCGGCTGAAGCAGCTGGGAACCCACTGCGGACTTCTGAGCCTCGTGTAGAGTGCAGGGTGGTTTATTAGAACACACAGGGGTGGCACCTGATAGGGTTGCCAGTCAGCCAGCCCTGCTTTAAATTTTTATCACCAAACCTGGGAGTAAAAGGCAAACGTGCTTTCCTAAAGATCTACAGAGCAGAGCCATTATTGCTCCAGATTGCACCTTTGTCTCTGCAGCTGGAATCGTAACTGGCTGTGCTATTTCTGTAACAGCTGCTGGAAACCCTCCCCTTTCTCAAGCTGCTCTCCCTTCCCGTCTGCAGCACGTCAGATGCACTGAGGTTTTGTCATCAGAACACAATTGTTGATCAGGGTGCCTTTCATTGACGCAGAAGTCTACCCGCAGGGGCCACTCAGGAGACAGGGAAAAATGAGCTGCTGGAGGGAGAAAGCTTTAAATAAAAGTCGAACAAAACTGCACTGGAAGCCAGGAGAGTCTTTAAAGAGCTCTTTAAGGCAGCAGTTTGCCTAATAGGATGCAGGTCTCACAGGAGCTAATTATTAGGAGACAGTGACAAGGTTGGTGACAGGTGAGCTGGGGCTTCTGTGCAACCAGGTGGGGACCTCTGCAGGGGTCTGGGGGGAGGTGGACACAAAGCCCAAGTGGATTTAGTTGCCTCCTTAGTGATTTCTCCTGAGTTAGGGCGTGGGGCTCATATAGTGAAGGAAATTGACTCAAAATTTCAGCTCGTTGGTGAGGAGGGAGAGGTCAGGCGGATGGGGAGGCAAGTCTGGATTCTTCCTGAACCCTCAGATCTGTTGGGCTCTGCTTTCCTGGAGTGGCTGGAGATTCCCTGAGTGAATCCCAAGTCAGGAGGTGAAGATTTATATTCTGGGGTTAGCCCTTTGGTTGTTACGTGGCTTTTGAATACCTCATTTTCCCACCGGGCCATAGCTTCTCTAATGAGATAGTATTGGATGAGATTTTCTGTCCTGTCCCCTCCAGTTATTACTTTCTCCACGCCTTGGGGTTTGCCTGAGCCACACGGAGATTTGCTGTGCAGGCGAGTGGGCAGGTGCACTGCCAATTCTAGGGTAATAATCGTGCACTGACTTATACAGAAGGGCAAGTGCACAGCAAACCCAATCAGGAACCGAGCACTTGCTATGTCACTTTGATGCTGGGAAGGGAGAAGGATCACAGGTCTTTAAGATGATCATGGCTTGAAGCCAGAATTTTTTATATCAATGTTGGGACCCCTAAGGCCCTGGTCTCAGCTGATGCAGGAAGGAACTAGGCATGACACAGATTAGAAGTACAACCTTGTGGGAAGTGGGCTAACCTTAAGTGCAGGGTAGCACAGAGCCCCCTCTGCAATGGCTATTTATAAGGTTATACACAAGTGTGGAGAGTTAAGGAAATTACGTACACAACAGGTGTGGAGAGTTAAGGTAATTACATATGAGGGCTGCATGTGTAAGGATTGCCACCTGCTCATTCCCCACAACCCTAATGAAGAACTAATAAGCATCAGTGTTTACCTCATGCTCACTAGTGACTGACCGATCTTATCTCATTCCGGAACACTGAGTTACTTGGCGGATCGCTCCCAAGTCAGGAAACGTCTCTAGGCTCACCAGGAGACTGTCCTGTTCTCAGTGTTTCCTTTTAATGCGGTAAGAATCAGTAACTGTCCTTTGCAAGCCTGGTGTCCATTCCTCTACATACTAACCCTTTGTTAACAGCCTCCACTTGGAGGTTTTTCAAGTTCTTCTAGTGGTGCAAAAGAACTTCAGAACACACCATGTAACCCAAGTAAGCAAAACTTTATTGAAAGTGAAGGTACGCTCTCAGGGAGGTTAGTGAGCAGGCTTCAAAGGAGAGAGCTTCCCTGGGAGGCAGTGGGTTTAGATCTCTCAAAGTCCTACTAATTCAAGGGAGGAATATTCAAGGCCAAAGGGTTGGCTTTTATTAAGAATTTGGATAGGAATTCCATTTTTGTAATTCATATGAAATTGTTTCAGTTGTCTCAAAACTGTCATGGCGATTTCAAGGGCAGAGAAATTATAAAACTATGATGTAAATGATATTTTAATTAGCCAGCGTTCATGTAAGGTGGCAGAGATAGCTGGCAAGGTAGTCAAGACAGGTTCTTGCCTGTGTTACCAGCCCCTTTTGTTTAAGTGTTCACTTTAACACTGGCACCGAATCTTTAAGCACCTGCGTCTTGCCTAGGCCCCGTCTCTGAGTCTCTGACTCTAACATGAGCACCTGTGTCTTGTCTCAGCCTGTCCCTGAGTCTCCTATTCTAAGGCTTTGGCCATTGGTTTGATACCCCTCAAGAATTTTATTTTTCAAAGTTGGTCCTTTCACCAAAATCTCCTTTATGGGACTATCAGATGCTTACTAACCCTTAACTTGACTTTGAAGTTTGAATTATTTTCATGTCCTTACTAGTTGTTTCCTTCCTTTTATTGAAATATACTTCTCTTTTACCTTTTTAAAGTGGATTTTCCTAGGATATTTTAAGGTAAATTTTCTCCATTTTTAAAAGATAGACAATTTATGTTTGATCTATAATTGAATCAAAGTCTAGGGCTTATTAAAACAAATTATGGAGGCTAACTTTGACATTTTTAGAGAACATCTTATAATTTGCAAAGAGGAATCCAGTTACCTTATAGCAAGTATATATAATGGACAATAAGACTTAAGGTATTTGAAATACAGCAGAGAGGGCTAGGCCAGTACTTGTTTGTGGAATGAGATGGGATAATATCCCAGTTAAGATATTGTCTGCAATATGATAAACAGTCAACAAATGTCATTACACACATGGGTTTTAAAGACATTATTTATTCTGTTTTATTTAGAAAGTGAATTCAAAACTATTTACAGTTTTCAGGCACATGAGAGTTGGCTGAAATACTAGCTAAAGTAATAATAAAAGCGGCTACTACTGAGCCACTCCGAGGAAGGGTGAGGCAGTGCAGTGTAGCCGCTGAGCACCAGGGCACTCGGGGGTTCAGAGGTGACTATGAGCTCCACCGTGGAGGATCTGTTTCTGAGTCCCGGTGTTCTCATTTGTAATATGGGAGTGATAATTATATTACTCATGGGTTGTTGTGAAGATTAAATAAGCTAGTAGAGAAAGCAATCCAAACAATAAGTGGCATAAATGTGTTGCCTGATCAAGGAATCCATCACCTATTCAATCAACGGGGAAGTAGATGCAAGATCAACAGTTTTACTTTTACTTACAGAAAAGCCAGCAATTCTGGAGAACAGCAAGAATATTTCCTCAAAAAAAGTGTTTTGCTCCCGTTCTCTTTGTTACTTTTCATTGTCACAGTAGAAGTAAACATTAGTAATTTATTAGTCATCATAATGCATGTCAAACAGATTCCCCGTTAGAGATTATAAAGTTACACAATATCCTCCTATCTTAAAGTGGTTATATCTTTATTCTACAGTAAATTTATAGTTAGTCAACACTTCATGGGTGCACAGAATGCCCTGGATCGTTGACCTGTACCACAGCATCCAGGTCCCCAATTATCTATGACAGTGAGCCTTGGACGTGAATAAACGATTTCCGGATGTTGGCATGTAGGCTCCTCCGACCTTGAGAGGGCCAGGCCAGCAACTCCTGCATGAAATGGCTGTTCAGGTTAACAGTGCCTGGTAACATATTAAATGGCCAAGCCAGAGCTAAGTTTGGCCAGGAATGTATGTCAAATATTTCTAAAATAACAAAACCCTAGATCAGGGTATTCAGTGAGAGGATCTTAGGTGTGCTGTGAAAAATTTTTAAAGACTATTATTATTTTTGAAAGATGTTCAAACCACAAAAAGTATATTCTATTTCTTCTACTCTTTTTTTTTTTTGATCAAGACTTTTTAAGTGTGCCATGGAGTTTAACTACAGATTCAAGTGTGCCAGGAGATAAAAAATATTGAAAAACACCGCTCTAGATTCTAAAATGGGATTTTAGGCAGCTGAGTTCATTCCCTGCTTTATTAGAAACAATTCTTAAGAATTCCCAGTAGACATGACACTTTTTTGATTTCTCAGTAGTCTGATTTCCATTCATTTTCCATTTATAGAATGTGAAGGTCAACCTGGGTGCACAGGAAAAATTCTCTGAGATCACGCCTGGAGAGGAGGCCCAGTCAGCCATTGCTTTTAAGGGATGGAGGGAAAGACTATCACCCAAAGGACACAGAGAGGGCAAGATTCAGGGCAAGACCGAAAGGCAGACGCAGTGAGAAAAGAATTCCAAATTTATGTATTGAGGGAATCTTGACAGCAGTGAATGTATTTGGTGTAGTTTAGAAAGATTCATAAGTCCATCCAAAATGAAAACACTTGGAAGGTCTAGTGTTAGTTGGGGGAGGAAATCCCCCAGGTGGAAAGCTTCGTTTCAATGTTCCTCTGTTAGCCCTGTACTTTAAGGATTAAGTAGACCGAATACTGAACAGCATATTTGTTGCTGCCCCTAAGGTCCTGGTCTCGATCACTGCAGAAAGGAACCAGATGAGAGGCAGATTAGAAGTACCAGCTTGTAGGAGGCAGGCTAACCTTGATTGCAGGGTAGCCCTGAGCAACCTTCATGTAGCCGTTTATTGAGACAGCATAAGACACGTGAGGGGAGTATTAGACAATGCCAAGGCTATGTGCCAAGGCTCGCCATAGGCTGGGTTCTTTCTCTGCAAGGAGCACCTGCGGACGAATTGGCCAAGGCCCACCTCCCCCCAGCTGCAAATCATCTTGCTCAGAGGTCGTCTGGCTCTTGGTGTCCTCTACACATATTTATTATTAATATATCTAATTGCATGCTAACAAATTGGGAGAATTTGTTAGACTCTATCATGTCAGGACTCTGTGAGATGACTGCCATCTGCCGTTATAGGTTAATTTCCACAATTTCCCTACCTAAAACATAAGCTGCACCTAACTCAACTGCTTGCTGTTATTTGATATTTCCTACCATTTTTCAAAGCTGGGCTATAACATCTCTCCCACAGAGGCTCTTCCAGTTGTATTTAACTGGACATAAGGACATAGGAAAACCCAAACTGTGTTTTTGCTTTACTCTCTACTCACACACCACTCAACACAACACTTTGACACCAGATGTGTGGGGATAATTTCCCACAAGTGGACACCAGCTGGGTTCCCTCTAATTCAACTCAGTCCTGACACTGTCTACCTGGAGATAGCCTCTGTCACATGGGTTGAGGGCTCACGCTAAATCAGATGGCAATCACGATAACAGGTTGCCCCTGTACTTCTGACCAAGAAGCCGTTAATCAGTGGTTCCCACGACCCACTCCTTGGGATACACTAATTTACTGGAGCAGCCATGGAACTCAAGAAACACTTGTAAAGGAACAATGATAATCTCAGGACTCCCCCACCACAAACTACTTATGCCAAAGGGGAGAGCTTAGGCTGGACTGAGTCACACAAGCACTGCTGTCCTCTCCCTGGACAGGCACAGGGTCCGCCTGAGAAATGGAGGGGCCAGATAATAACTGGATGGGTTTTGTTGATGGATAGAGTATGAGGGAGAGAAAAGGAGCCTGGCTGGCAAGGTGGTCTTGTGGTGCACATAAGCCTCAGGGAATCACAGCCCTTAGGGAAAACAGATCAGGCAGGGCCTGGCTGCATTTAACAGAGATTGTCTGCAGATGCAAATTTCTTAGTCTCTACAGATCCAAATTTCTACAAATTCTCTAAAGATGCAAATTTCTCAAAGCCATCTCACAGAAATGTATTTTGGAGTAAAATAGTTCTGATTTCCTTCACTCCTAAAAGCAACCCTTCAAGAAATACAGCCCTTATAAAACAAGCACTTGCCAATTGCAACCTTAGCACTGTAGCCTAAAGACACTCTTAAATATTAATTACATGTTTATCTCCACAGATGCCAACCGAGCAGGAGGCAGGATTGCTCTCCCACACTTTGCCACACTGGTTACTTCCTCTGTGCCCTTTGTCTGAGGGTTCATCTTAGATTTGCTGAACACCTCACGGGGTTTGCAAGAACGCCACCCCTGCTTGAGTGCTCACCTGCTTCACTCCTTTGCCCTTTCTTGCTGAATACTTGTCGTTTAAATGTGAAATTCTCAAACTCTTCCAGTGGAGATCCCAGCACAGCAGATGCTTTGTGGGCTGTGATTTGAGGGGCATATCCCCAAATCTTGGCTTAACAAACTTCAATTGAATATGACTCATTTCCAGTCACCTGTTCTTGCTAACACACTGTATGTACTTTTACCCGTATCTTAAAATGTATTACAGTGGACAGAGAAGAACAGCGAGATGGAAGGAATGCTGAGGTTGAGATATGCAGGAAGGGCCTCGGAGTTTTCCTACTGATCCCCCCAGGGTTCAGCTACATGGAAGCCCCTCAAACCCTGCCTTTTGTGTTTTTATAAAAGACTCAATACACAGCTGTAGTCCTCGATTGAATGCTGGCTGTTAGTGTTTGACTTGACCTTCAGACCCTTTCCCTTTATTCTCTCTAGAGGTTGGAAGTTGGGGCTGTAAGTTCTAGGTCTCTAACTATGCTTTGGTCTCTCCAGTGATCAGCCACCAGCCTGAGGCTACTTAAGGGAAAACAGGTACCAGTCATTTTATTAGCATGAAAAAGCCAGTTTTGTCTTTTGAAAGGTGCAAAGGGTTTTATGAGCTTGGTATGTGAAATCAGCACATTGAACCCCATATATACATTAATGTATATATTTACAATTTAATAAAAAAATAGAGCTTTATCTCAGAAAAAAGAATAGACACCAAGTATAGACTTGACTAACTTAACAATGGGGCTACCCTCCGAGAAATGCATCATTAGGAAATTTAGTCACTGTGCAAACATCATAGAATTACACACACTCAGAAGGGTATCCCGCTGCACACGGTGGCTTCATGGTGCAGCCCAGTGTCCAGGCTGCAAACCTGTATGGCATGCTATCATACTGAGTACTGTAGCCCATTGTAGCACAAATGCTAAGTGTTAGTGTTTCTAAGCGTGTCTTAAAATAGAAAAGGTAATGCTTTGCATTATATGATGATGATGTCTACAAAGTCATAAGGTAATGGGACTTTCCAATTCTATTATAATCTTATGGGATTGTGTATGAGGTCTGTGGCACAAATGATTATCCATGTACTGTGAGGTGCATGACATGCCTCGATATCACAGTTGGTGCTAATTTTCTCTTCTGAGAAGCCTGAGAGCATTCACCTGCATATCTCTTGTAATAGATTTATATACATTCTTCTTTTAATTAATTATTTTTGAGTCTGTTATTAGATGCAAATCCCCTTGACTACGGATTTTGTTTTTCACAGGTACCAGTGGCACAATGCCTAGTTCCAGGATGTCCTTGGTATACAAGAGTCACCCCATAAGTATATGTCATACCAAATTAATGTTCATGTTGAGTGTGAAATCAAGGACTAGAGTAAGACTGGAGATTTGAGAAGAAACAAACTACTAGTGATTCTGTTAAAAAAAATTCTATGTGGGCTGGATATGGTGGTTCATGCCTGTAATCCTAGCACTCTGGGAGGCCAAGGTGAGGGAATTGCCTGAGATCAGGAGATCCATACCAGCCTGAGCAAGACAGAGACCCTCATCTTTACTAAAAATAGAAAAGGTAGCCAGGCATTGTGGTGAGCACCTGTAAATCCTAGCTACTTGGGAGCCGGAGGCAACATCTCCGGCTAGAGTTAAAGGTTGTGAGCTATGACATTACAGCAGTCTTCCCAGGGCGACGGAGTGAGACTCTTTCCCCCTCAACCAAGACAATTCTAGTTGATGCATGCAAAAAGGAAAAAAAGGGAGAAGAATGAACAATTTCTGTATAATCAGGTAACATTATCTGGTTGATTATTTGGGGATTGGATAGGACAAGAGTGTCTTTCTTTTGAAATGCCGAGAGGGACAACCGTTCAATGGAGCAGATAGATGAAGCCCTTGACTCTGTCCCCAGAGTTACTTTGGCCCCTTATATTAGCTTGGAAGGGACCTCAGCAAAAGACTAAAATGTGGCTCAAGTATCAAATCTTAAAGGTCTTATCCCATCACGACTAATGTAGGACAACATGTGGATATCAAAAGAAGGAAAAATAAGGGAAAAATAGGTAGCTTGATTTGGCAGAAGAATAAATTGTAAGCAAGTCGAGAAGGTTGTGTGTGAGGATGAAGAGAGGTTGGTTAATGGGAATTGACATATAGTTAAATAGATGAATAAATTCCAATCTTCTGTAGCAGAGTAGGGTGATTATAGCTAACAGTGATGTATATTTCGAAATAGCTGACAGAGTGAACTTGAAATGTTCCCAATACACAGAAATGATAAATAATCAAAGTGAAGGATATTCTAACTTCATTATTATACAATCTGTGCTTGTAACAAAATATCACATATGAAAACCTTATAAGATGTAAAAATATCAATAAAAACTTAAAAGAATTGTAAGCAAGTATTTTTGAGAAAATATTTTAATTGAAGATTTTGGATGTGGCTCAAAGAAGACGCAAGTCATTTCAAATCACAGAGGGCTAGATTTCCTAAAATACCTGAGGAGCTGGGCATGATGGCTCATGCCTGTAATCCTGGCATGTTGGGCTGCTGAGATGGGTAGATTTCTTGAGCTCAGGAGTTCGAGACCACCCTGAGCGAGAGTGAAACCCCTTCTCTACTAAATATAGAAAAACTAGCCAAGTGTTGTGGCAGGCACCTATAGTCCTGGGTACTTGGGAGCCTAAGGCAAGAGCATATCTTGAGCCCAATAATTTGGGGTTACTGTGAGCTATGATGCCACAGCACTGTACCCACGGTGACAGAATAAAACTGTCTCAATAAAATAAGGCTGGGCAAGGTGGCTCATGCCTGTAATCCTAGTACTCTGGAAGGTCAGGGCAGGTAGATCTCTTGAGCTCATGAGTTTGAGAAAAGCCTGAGCAAGAATGAGACCCCGTCTCTAAAAAATAGCTGGGTGTTGTGGCAGGTGCCTGTAGTCCTAGCTACTCAGGATGCTGAGGCAAGAAGATTGCTTGAGCCCAGGAGTTTAAGGTTGATGTGTAGTATGACATCATGGCACTCTACCCAGGGTGACAAAGTGAAACTCTAAGAATAAAATAAAATAAAATAAATAATGAATTTAATCAGAAAAGTCTGACATACTAAAGTGTCCTTATACTTGTTCTACTTTCCCAAAGGTTTTGAATTCTGCTTCTCCACTTCTTCCTTTGTTTTTCTCTTTGGTGTTGAATCCTGGACCTCTCTGAGAATCTAGGGAAAAAAGAGATGATATTCTCTCTGGGACATGTGCATATTCATAAACTCCTGACTACAATGGAGGGGTTCGACTTCAGAAATCTTTCCCTGGACATTTGAGGTCTCCCTGCACCCAAATGACAGCCCCTGGCCCTTTGGGAAGCCGCTGAGGTGGCCCTTCACAGGCTTCCCCGGTGGGTTCAGTTTCTGGGTTCTGCTCCAAGTTTCTGTTATATGCTATGCCCTGGCTTCTAGCCCACAGCATTCACAATTCTCTGCACATTTCCTTATCTGAAAAAGCAGCAAACAAATGCTGAAATGCTTAGGCAGAGCTAAGTTTTTCTTTATTTTCTCTTCATAGGATTTTTCAGTGTCATCAGTAAGCAAAGCTTAATCTCTGAGAATTGTTGGGAGCCTTGGCTAAGGATTATTCGGGAGCCAATCAGCACTTTGGCATGCTGCACCTTGGACGCGCTGTCTCGAGTCCGTTTGTATGCAGGGAGCAGAGTGCTATTGCTTGCCAAACTTTGGATTAGTTTATTTACTAATGAGGCGGCACTGACAGTTCACTTCCAGCAGCCAGCACACCATGCACGGCAGTTTAATTTTAAGATGTCCTATGAAGTTCTGAAGAAGAGAACAGCAGCAGAGCACCCCAAGTTTAGTGAGAGGGAGGATTGGAAAAGCAAAGATCAGTGAGGTGTGCAGCGAGCTCTTGTTGGGCACGAGCTGAATATGCCAGGCTCTATACGGGGCAACTAAAAGTCACTCAGCCACTCTGAAGTGGAGCCATTACTATTTTATAGGTGAGAAGATACTTTAGCAAAGGATAAATCTTATTCTGAAGGGGCCATGTGCCTATTTGGGAGGAGTGAGATTGCATCTGTGGTGAGGTGCCTAAGAGGACAAAACCAGGGGCCAGTTTGCCTGTCTACAGGGAACCCAGTTGGGCTGTGGAGGCTGTGTCTGGGCCCCCCAAGGCAGGGCTGCAGGAGCACAGAGGGGTGCTGTGGATCTCAGTTCTCAGGCCAAGGGCACAGCCAGGAGCAACTTTGATTGGTGGATCTGAGAGGTGGGTGGCAGACGGGGGGAAAGGATCTCATTATATTTTTAGTCACTTGAGAGAGGTGTAGGTGTGGTCATTCCTCTGTGCCTGGAAATGAATATACACTTAGACACATTGGGCCAACACACTTGTTAGCGTAGGATTGCCAAAAACTTTCAATTGGTAAAACACAATATCTGCAAAGTATAATAAAGTGAAGTGCACTAAAATGAGGTATGCCTACACTGCAGACACGATTAAAATACCAGTCAAAAGTGACACAGTCACAACCAGAGTGAAAAAAATGTCTACAAGGCTGGAACATTAAGTTCATGGTCACCATCCAGGTACTCCCCTTGGCCATTGGGGGACAGTAGTGACATTCTGCAATGAATGAGGTATGTAGCATTTTTTTATAGAATGAGTTCACAAACGTAACTGTCCAACTCAAAATCGAGAGAACAATATATGAACAACACTAAGTAATAATATGAATACCTGAATAAAATAATTGGCAAATACAATATCGGTACTCAACACATAGTATATAGTCATGTTAAACACAATAGAATATTTACCATAAATAATATTGTATTAGGTGAGAAAGGTACATTAAAAAGATTCAAAAGAAAATAGCTTATATACAATATGTACTTAAACAATGTCATGAGCTTAGTAATTACAATAAAGAGAGGTAGAAACAAGCATGAACTGTCACTCCCTGCCAACATTGGAATTGGAATTAATAAACAACAAACCCCCCAAAACCTTAAAAAGGAAAAAAATAAAATGAACAACTTTTTAAAAGTTAGTAAAACTATGTCATTTTTTCCATATCATAACTTGGGGAGGGTGCAGCTAAGATGCATATGGGGCAGGACACTGTAGTGGCTTAAAGCCAATCTAAAGACAGAAAGGGTAAGGAAGTGCCAAAATAATAGCAAAAGTTAATAAAGCAGGAAACAACAAACAAAACACTTGATCAATAAAAGAAAAAACTGGTATTTTGAAAGGAACAGCAATAGGGATTAAATCTTTGTGAAATTTATTAAGAAAAAAATGTAACATAATATAAATAAAATTAAAAATGAGCCTGGAATGTAGGCATGGTTTTTAGAAATAGACAATTTTATGCTAGTGTTATACCCATTTGTAGATAATAAAATTGAGAAACAAAGAGGATGAGTAAGTCCTCTAAGGACACAGAGCATTCAATGATAGCACTCTAAAGACTTCGTACATTCATATGCCAAAATCTAATAAATTATAATGTGAAGAAACATGAGTAATGGAAAGGTATAGTATATCATGTTCACAAGTAAAATACCTAAATTTTTAAATTTTTCCCAGTCTAACTTATAAGTTTAACATTCTAATGAAAATTCAAAAAATGTTTTTTATATATACTGTCAAGCCAATATTAAAAGTGATCTAGAAGATTAAATAACCAAAAGAATAGGACAGAAAGTTTTGACAAGAAGAAACTGTTGGGGCCCACTGTGGCACCCCGTCACCGCGAGAATAAAAACAGCCAGGACACGGATTGAAGGTACATGCCTGCAAGAGGTGGGCTTCCCATGTCTCCAGGGAGAGCCCTGAGCAACCTCCACTGCGGCCTTTTATTCAAGCATTATACAGTAGGGGTGGGGACCCATGTACTAGGATCACATGCTTAATGATCACTACTTGCTTTCCCCATGGGCTCGACTCCCACTCTGCTGCATCACAAATGTTCAAAGTATAACATCTGCTTGTTAACGTGGGACCCATCTTATCTCATTAACGCCTGCAGCTACTTGAGGGCTTGTCTCTAGTCAGCAAAACATCTCCATGCCGGCTAGAAGAGTGTCTCGCTCCCAGCACCTCCCTCAAGAACTGGTGACTGCTTCTATAAGCCTGGTGCTCAGTCTCCTACATTCTCCCCACTTTTTCTGTTTAAGATATTCTTGGACAGGATAAGGGAGAAACCCGCAGTTGTCTGTCTCATCTGTTGTTCTCATTGAACAGCTCTCCTTCTAGCTAGGTAACAGAATAATTAACAAAATTACACCAATGAAATCAGTAAGGGCTTTCACAGAAGAACAAAGAGAAGAGGTAGGCCATACTGTTGAAACTGTTTAGAATTCTAAGAACTTTTTTTACTTTCTTTGCATTATTATTATTTATATTGCTTAATATTTCGATGCAGTAATCATCGGTTTTCTTTTCTGAATGTATTTATCTTCATTCATTCTTTACGATGTTTTTGTTACCAGTCCTTATCTGAAACATTGTTATTGTTATTAAATGTTAAGCCTTTTAAATTCTGTAAAGGCAAAAAGTGGAAACCTAATAAACACATGTATATGTAAAAATAAAAAATAAAAAAATAAAATTCTAGTTTTTGTGACAGATTACACTTTTTAAGGCAAATTACTTCCTTCGTGCTAAACAATATGGAAATGGTTGATCATGGCAGTAAGAATACTGATCTTACACATTTCATTACCTAACTGTCTCGGGTTGACCTATAGAATCCTTAATTAATGACACTTCCTTAGGAAGTACTAACCAATGCCCAAGGTTTTAATGTCAGGTGGGGAAAGGGTAGTGCCAATGAGCTCATACCCTTTCCAAGTTGAAGTCTGGAGGAGCAATGAATAAGTAAAATTCTCTCACCTTTGCTGATGCCAATGTAATTATTGCCAAGAACAAGATGTCTGCTGTTTTACCCTGTTGTGTCACCAAATTTCTAGCTGCTAATGACAGTCTTCTGACTTCTGATGGAGAAGTGGAATTAGTGACACATGCAAACAACCACAAAAACTGGTTTTGTTCATAACCTTGTTAGAGTCCAGGGGGTAGGTGCTGAGCTCACCTGGGCCTAGAGAATGGGGGGCTCCCTGAGGGGTGGGTCCCCATATCAATCCTTCCTTTCTGAACAGAAGCTCTAACTGCTGTTGGGAAAAGGGATGCTGAGTATTCCAGACTACTTTCTACTCAAAGTGGATGATGGCATAGGGGTGCAGTTAGAGATTCCTCAGAGGAGGTTGATCCAGCTATCACAGAGAATGAAAATAACAGTCTCTTGGAAATGCACTTTGGTAGTTTGTAACTCATAAGGAATTTGTTTTCTCTAATTTGCCAAATATACAGATCTAGAGTTTGCTTAATGTTTTCTAATTGTCCTTTTAATATCCTAGTCAGTAGTTAGAGGCTAACACATCTTATAAATCCAGAAACATTTGTAATGCATTCAAGACAGTTATACTAGAAACTTCAACTGAGTAGAACCTCACCATTAATACCTAACACAATTTCTCTTAGCTACTAATTATAGTATCTAATTTATAATAGAATAGTTTAAGTCTCCTGTTACGTTTAAATCTTATCAAACTTAAATTACGTTTAGCATAAGACTGACCTGCCAAAACAAAATATTGCAATAGATTGTATAAATAAGCAACATTAGTGTGATTTGTCATCCATCAACTAATTAGTAAATCAACATTTACAGACATATAATTAGATGTTACTTAGAAAATCCTTAAAACTGGTGAGGTCTCTTGCTCATGTTGAGGTTCGATCCAGAAGGCAGACAGCCACTGCCTCTCTTGCTGTTCTGTAATGATATAAGCAAAATCTCAACCTCAATGTAGCACATTATCAGGTTAGGGTTCAGACATCAGGTTTTCCATAGGAAATCGTTTGTTTAAATTCCCATACTCATGTTTTTTGCCCTTGGGCCCTGGGTTGGGAGTGACTGATAGTTTTTCTGCTGTGAACGTGTTCCATTCCTATCAAGCTGAAAGCAGCATTTATTTGTCCAACAGAACCCTTAGGGCATACACCTGAGGGTTTACATTCTTCTTGATGAGAGATTGCCTTTCTCATTGGTATTCTGACTTCTTTTCTTTTTCCAACATTCTTTTCTCATATTGCCTAGCTCCCCACAATTTTAGTGATTTTAACTGTGAGGCTAATCAACTGATCT
Organism: Arctocebus calabarensis; assembly: GCA_963573935.1. Classification (NCBI taxonomy): domain Eukaryota; kingdom Metazoa; phylum Chordata; class Mammalia; order Primates; family Lorisidae; genus Arctocebus; species Arctocebus calabarensis. The sequence continues at coordinate 36,795 of CAUYON010158402.1, read as the reverse complement.
TCTGACTATTTAATTTGAGTTCTGATTCTTTTAGGTAAAACACTTTTTTTTTTTTTGCTGTTTGCTAAAGGTCCCACTTATTCTGAGTGGCACTTCCCCTCCTTGGTTTCCTTTTTACTGTTTGCCAAACGTTCTCAGTACTTTGTAGGAGTTCCTTTGGTTTACCAAATGAGATCTCACAATTTGACAGACAAACAATCACAGACACATCACCGAGGCAAACAAATACACACCGGACTCCACATGCACAATTTTGTAAGCCAAAGGTCTCATCAATCCATATGAATCCTCTTTTGGTTACTTTCCCTACTGTTTGTCAAAGGTCTCCTTACTTTGGTTACTTTTTCTCACTGTTTGTCCCCGCCCGGAATGGGCCAAAGGTCACGCTTACTTCAAGTGTAGCTCCCCTTTTGAGTAGAAGAGACCAAAGGTCACACTAACCCAAGTGCAGCTTCCCCTTTGGCTGAAAGAGACCAAAGGTCACACTTACTCCAAGTGCAGCTCCCCCTTTGGCTAATACTCCCTCTTGTCATTTGCCAAATGTTTCACTTACTCTGAGTATAATTTCCCCTTTTGGTTTGTGACCCAGTCCAGATCCTGCTAGATCCTGTTGACCACGCCATTTGTTGGGGCTCCCTGTCACACCCCATTACTGCACTAATAAAAACAGCCAGGACATGGATAGACAGTACATGCCTGCAAGAGTTGGGCTTCCCATATCTCCAAGGAGAGCCCTGAGCAACCTCTACCGTGGATTTTTATTCAAACATTATACAACAGGTGTGGGGGCCCATGTACTAGGATCATGTACTTAATGATTGCTACATGCTCTTTCCCCATGGACTTGACTCTCACCCTGATGCACCACAAATGTTCAAAGTATAACACCTGCTTGCTAACGGGTGACAGATCTTATCTCATTAACACCTACAGCTGCTTGAGGGCTTGTGTCCATGCAGCAAAACATCTCCATGCTGGCTAGAAGAGTATCTCACGCCCAGCACCTCCCTCAAGAACTGGTGGCCACATCTATAAGCCTGGTGCTCACTAAGAAACAATAATTTAAATAAATAGTATGTATAGAACTTAAAAAATGTGATACTGGCACAGAGACACTCATGTAGAGAGGTGGATTGGAGTAGGTAGAGAATCTGATGAAATTGTTATTCTAACTTTGAAACATGTGATGTGCATGTTTGCTGGATCATATTTCAAAAATAAAAGAAGATAACATCTCATGTTGATATGTTTATGTCGATATATACAGGTTGGCTCCATCTCTCTGAAGAGGAAGTTGGCCGTATCAAAATATATCAAAACAAACTGTATGTTCACTTCTATGGGAGCTTTCCATTTTAGAAAAGTATTCACATCAGACGCAATGATGTTCATCATAGCTTAGTTTGAAATAGAGAAATATTGGAGAGAAAATTAATGTGCATTGAAAAATAAATGTTTTAAAAATAATGTCACATCCACACACTGAAATACTTTTCAATGGTAAGAATGATTGATCTATACTTGCATGCAAATACATGTGCCTACACATTCCCAAATGCATATTATTCCTCTATTCTCAGAAACATTAAATGACACCCCAAACATTAAAACATTCTTAACAAAAAAAAATCAAAAAAATTCTGGACACTATATGAAAACCAAACATAGGTGCAGATACTCATCTAAAGACATAGCAGGGATTCTGGAAGAATTTGCATTACAATGGTAACAGTATTTGCTTCTGCAGAGGGTAATTCTATTAGAGTAAGAAGTGAATGAAGATTTTTATTTTTCATTTGTATGTTTCTATGTGAAATATTTGGAATCATGTTGATATATTCTTTAGGGTATATTTGTTTACAGCCCCAGGAATTATAGTCATCTATTAGAGTGGTAAAATTAAAATTTTAAGTGTTAATCACTATTTTAAGTGTTAATATAGACCGCATGATTATGACTTTTAACTGGGTGTATCGGAAAGCTCTGCTGCGCTCACTAAATGAATGTGTCTGTGGGCACACAGTCCATGTTTAGGCAAACGAATGAAATATGATTGTATGACTGAATTCTGGGGAACTAAGCATGGAACTTTTAGAAATAGAATTTCATTAAGAATTTAAATTAGGTGGACCACACTTAAAACAGGAAATTATACCTAATCTATAAGATGAATGCCTCTGTATCCCTATGAGTGTGACAAGTCTGTGTCTTCTGCATATAGCAGAGCTTAGCATTATAAGGTCACAAAAAATGGCACTAAATACAAAATCTTCTAATAATACAAAATACAGATGTTGTAAGGTCTATTGGAGTGATTGGTTGAAATGATCTTTTGTAATAGCTCCAGTGGGCCCACTGTCCAGCTTTCCTAGTGTTGACCTGAAGTCACCATTTGGGAAGAAGTTGCTCTTAATGTCAGTCTCATACTATTACTCCAATATGTCCTGTCTTGTCATTAGGAAAAGGAATGATCCAGAAGTTGGATTCGTCGCGCTCATTTTGCAGTGTTTTCAGGCTATGAATATAACATGAAGCCAAGGAGAGCAAGGTTTTGATCCAGTCAATGCTACGAAACAAAAGCTGCACACTGAGCAACACGCCAGGCCCCCAGACCTGGCAGCAGCGGGGCGAAGTGGATTCAGTTTGTGCTTCAAAGTTCCAGTTTTAATAAGAATATTTTCACTGGAATAAAAAGTAGAGGCGGTCGCATCTCCTTTCACCTCTATATTTCGGTGCGAGTGTGCACAAACTTCTACAGTCTGAGCACTAATCTGTCCTCCCCTTAAAGCAAGCCTTTTCTATGTTATTTTGGATTAATGGAGGTTGATAGGTCAACAGTTTAGCTAATGACTAGCCCTCAGAATACTAGACAGAAGTAAATGACTTTGATCACATTTGCTTTGAAAGCCCAGTATAAATTTGTGAGTTATCTACACTAGAAGGCTTTTTGTTTTTTCAAAATAAATTTTATTTTGAAAAGCACAGGATCCAAAGAAAACCTTTTTCTCAATTCTCAAGCCACTGGAGGTGGTGTTATAAATTTGACCATGTGCCGGAACACAAAGCGTGGTCCCTGGCTCAGGCTATCCAAGTCACCTGGGAACTTGTTAAAAGTTCAATTACTTGGGCCCTCTCCAGACTCACTGCATCCTACACTTTGTAGGTGGGACCCAGCAATCTGTCATGTCACCAAGACGCCAGTGATTTTCTTGCACGCTGAAATTGAAATGTTGGTGCTTCTCTTCTGTAACCCATGTGAACTACTGCCAGGAACCAGCCTAGCCAAGTTGTTAGGAACTTGGGAGTATACGGGCATGGGATGGAAACAAGAGATACAGAAAATAGCAGGATCAGGAGGACCCTCCCTAATAGGAAAAGGCAGTTCCAACTTTATTGCACAGTTTTATATACAGTAGCTTGAAGGCATGATATTGTCATAATTGCATAACTTGATTAAGAGCAGCCTAAAAGCAGAATAGCATTCTCAGCAGTCTGAGATGGCCAAAAGGGCATGTCTCCATTCTAACCAGCCATAATAGGAAACAGCTGGGCCAGGTTGCATTCGTCTTTGACTCAGATATGGTTCCTCAAAACTGGGGGACCTTAGGAGGTCGGCTCCCAACAAACCACATAAGTAACTGAAAATTATCTACTAGCTTCACTAAAAAAGGGAAAAGCAAAACAGTTGGAATTAATGTTAGTAATTTTTTAATTACATATTGAAAATATCACTTCAGTGAGCAGTTAATATAAAATATTAACTTATCTTACACACCCTTCTGTTGGTGTTCTACCTTTGAAAGCCAGTGTATTTTGCATGTTCAGCTCATTTCTATTTAAACCCGCCACATTTCAAGTTCTTAAGAAGTATATGTGGCTGGTGGCCACAGACTGACATCTAGGGGAAGTTACAGCCTTTATTTGAGGGAAACATAGGCCTCAATTGCACACTTTGCTTTGAACCACCAGTGTCGAATAGACTATTTATTAGAGTGGCAGAGGCCCAGGCTCGGCTGTCTCTCAGCAGGCATATTTGGTCCAGGAGCAAACTGCAGTGGATTACAATCATTCCACCCTAGAAGAAGATCTAGGGGATGTCTCCTCAGGCCTGAGAGTGAACAAGAATAAATACTGTCTCCTTCCAGATAAAGAGATGAGAGAGTGTTGGGGACACCGGGAATTTGTGTGAGAGATCAGACACAGGTGCCAGGGTCTGCTGAACCCTTGGATCATAGTTTTCTTGAGTGATGTGGGAGTGATCAATATCACTTGTGCGGTTGTTGAAATTATGTGCATATGATACAGCCAGCCCTTTGTGAAATCCGCACTATGTTGAGTAGTGTCTGGAACCTCTGTCCGTGTAGTTTTTGTTCAAATCCTATCAGGATTGTTTCTTCTACATTTTTTAACATCATAGCTTGAAGCCTTTGGTGTGGGCTATTTGGCGAGGGCCTTCCTGTGGCCTCTGTGCGCTCTTGGGTGATCTCAGCAGTGTTGGCCTGAGGTAGGGGCAATGCAAAAATATTTCATTCTGGGAAACATCAAGATCCTTCCTACTATTTATTGAAAAGAGTATTATCTGTCTCTGTTTCTTTCTCTGTCTCTCTTTATGTATGTTTCTAATTTTTATTCATGTAGTTTGTCTTATATTTCTTTATGTAATAATAGGAAATTTTGAGAATTTTAGGTATCCTATTTCCCCTTTCCCTTCTCTGGACTTTTATTCTATCCATCCTGAGTTGAATTTGTTCATTTGAAATGAGACTTTTCTGTCTTTAAGAAAAATATTCTGTATTTGTTTCATTGATGACTACACTTAATTACACTAATTAGCAGCATTCTCCCTGCTTAGCTTTATTTACTTTTTATCTCTGTCAGGAATAGACCACCCACATTCATGATATTTTCATTTCTCCAAATTGTGTAATTGATCTTATTCATCATGGTAAATAAGGTTCTCTGAAAATCTATTCATGTAGAGGTAGGTATTTGCGTTCTCTTTCCACCCACTCTCCGCCTCACACTTTGGGCAACAGCCTTTATTCACATATTAAAGTTTTGTGATAAGCCCAAAGCAAACCTGTTTTTTGGGGAAAAATATGCTCTTTCATTTCAATCTCTTTTTCTTTCATTTTGAAAGTTCATTATTTTTAGATTTGAAAGACATTATCAGCATTTGTCTTGACACTGGGCTTATATTTGTTTATTTTTATTTGAGGCATGGTTATCCCGTACAACTGCTGGAACTTTCAGTTTCTTGAACATGTTCTGTTGATCACTGTTTCTGCTCCATTTGTTCATTCTCCATGTTCATGAACTTCTGCAGTTTACATATTTGAGATTCATTCTCTCTCCTTCAGTTTCCATGGGAGAGATAATGAAATGTTAGTGTTAACATTTTACTTCTTTTTTCCTGATTATAAAATATATATACAAAAACAGCACAAGTAGTCCCACTATGCAGAAATTACCCTGTTAATATTTTGAAATACATTTTTCTAATTTTTTAGTCCCATTTTTTTTACATAATAGTATACCATATATAAACTTTTTCACTGTTCTTTTGTCTTAAATATCACATTATAATAATTATCCACTCTATTAAAATTTTATCAAATTAGAATTTTTAATCATTAAGTAGATTATGAAGCAGACATTACTCTAATTCTGGAATTGAGATTTTTTCCAATTTTTCTACTAATAGTAACAATGTGATACATGTACTTGTGAATGTTTGCATTTACGAATATTCTCATTACAGATTCCAAGAAGATGAAGGTAAGCATCAGTTATTTAATAATATGAATTCTCCATTCTTAATTTTTATAGTCAAGAAATTTTTGCAGATTTACATGAGTGGGATATTTTCTGAATCCTTTCGTTGTATATTTGAGAATCTTTTTTTTCTTGTTTTCATGTATAAAACATCACTCAGTTGTGTTGAAAATACTTGGATCACATCCGTTACCCTATTAAAACCCTTGTGATGTGTCATGGTTGTCTTCTTATATTTAGAGCTGAAGAGAGGTCTGATTTTTCTTCCTTTGTAGGTAACTCTTCTATTGGTTAGTGCCCAGATGAATTTGGAATGTTTTCCTATGTTCTTAAGATTCAAAAATTTTCCAGGCTATGTTTGGCTGGGATAAACTTTTTAATTATTTTTCCTGGAACTTGGGGATAGTTTTTGATCTGCACACTCAGATTATTTTCCAGACAAGAAAGATTTCTGAGGATATTCAGAGTTGGGGTAGGTTTGGGTCTGGTGTCTTCAAAGGTGTCTTTGAAGTAGCTCTACCCTTTGGTTACTCAGGCTCAAATCTCAGAGTCATCCTGCTATTCCCGCTGATCCTACAGCAACAATTGTTCCTTTTTTTCATCACTGTGTCTAGAATCTCACCTGTTCTTATCCCACCCTGGCTGTGCCCTGGTCTAGCTGATATCACTAATTTCTAGATTCCAACAGTCATTAATCTCCTGTTCACCTCTGCCTACAATCTGTTTTTAACACAGTAGCCAAAGTGATCCTATTAAAACCCAAGTCAGTTTTTGTTATTGCTCTGCTCAGAGGTTCTCTGTTTCACCCTGAGAAATATCCAAAGTCCTAACCTGCATCCAAAGACCCTGTGCAGAACAGCCTACGAGATCGCCTCTCAGCTCTCTACTCATCTGCAATGATTTCCAAACACACTCCTGCCTTTTTCCTGGCTTGCTCTTCTTCCAATAATCCTCTTAGTTCAGACACTGCTCTTTCACCACCTTTAAAACCTTGCTCAAATGTCACTTTCAGTAAGGCCTTCTCTGGCTACCATGTTTAAAATTGCAGTTCATTTCCTAGGTCTCTTGAATTCTCTTTCCTTTTTCATTTTCTCACAAGAGTTTTTACCTTTTGATATACCATACTTATTTCTTTTGTTTGCCTGTTAGGACATAAGCTCTAGGAGAACAGGGATTTTTCCTGTGTTGTTAAACAGAAGCATCTTCTGCCTCTTGAATTGCACCTGGCAAGTGGTGGGTGCTCCAGACATATTTATTATATTAATGAATGGGAAATTGGGTGAGCCTATGTCATGAGCTGTATATTTAGATAGAAATGCAGTTATTGCATGTTACTAAATATTTGTTTTTTAAAATCTGGTATTCTAGTCTGTTTTCTTCCTCCCCCGCCCTAAGGAAATAGTACATTTTAACACCAAATGCATTTTCTTCTTTGTGGTGTGTGTGTTTGTGTATGTGTGCATGTACACCTAGATCCAATTATTTTGGTATTTGTTGTAGCTTTTATGGGCCGACTCTTGGAAGCGCTGTTTCTGACTACACACCTTAGATAGATTTGCCACTATGGGATGATAGTTTGATGATGCCAATGCATTTTCTAAAGGTCATTCATCTGCAGAGGCAAAGGCAGAGGAAGGCTGGAGGACCAGTCTTCCTGTGCTCTTGAAACTTGAAGTGTACTACCTTTCCATAGCCAGAAAAAGATTTATTGGAAAAACAATTCATAATATGATCTCAGGAGAGCATCATCTCTGAGAAATTAGTAGCCTCTGTTCTTCTTTTTCCTCATGTCCACAGCCATGACTCTCCAAAAGCTAATGCCCAAATGCAGTAAGACATTACATCCACGTTCCATTTCTGCCCAGCTGGTGACCCCAGGCAGAGTGTTAACCTAGAGCAAAGACCTGACAATTGGTGGAAACCTAAGCTGGTCTTGCAGGGGAGCATAAACATTCCTTCTGAAGTCCTGTTATGCATATTTATTCTCATTATTACAAGAATTAGAATTGCTTTGTGGAGTTCATGGAGAGAAGGCATTCTGTTAGAGTGTTCCCGAAGTCTTCTAGCTTCCCAGGGACTTGGACTAATGCTTCTTATTCATCACTGAAGGCAAGCATCTATGTTCCTGGAAAAGAGGGAATTTTGTGTAATTGTAGAAATGATTAACTGTATCTAGTAGATACTAGGACGGATCATCTGGATATCTGCAGCTCCCAGGAGTTGAATGCATTGATGGTGAACAGTTGAGTCTGTGTAATCTGCATCCCGTGTATGTGCCACAGAGGCACACCACAGGGAAGAAAGTGTCCTCCCCTAGAAGTTTCTTCCCTGAAGAAGTTTTCCCTCCCAAAGTTACAGACACTCCCCACAGTTTCACACTTCCAAGTGTCTGTATAGAAAATCACCATAAAATTATGGAACATTTATTGGAAATATAAATACAGCAAACATTTAGAACATACTATTAAGAACACATTATTTATAATAGTTTAAAAGGATATTACGTACGTGAGAATAAAACTAAAGAGTAGATGTGCAAGATCTCTACAGGGGAAGCCATAAAACTTTATCAACACATCTAAAGTAACAAGCCTGTGAGGTGAGAGAAGAAACATGCCTTGTTGAAATCATCTCTCTGCATTTCTGTTGTTATTCTTGAGAATTATCTTTTGTTTAGGAATAACTTTCATTTCCTTCTCTGTAAAATGTCTTTTTAACTTTATAAGATCCAGCTTATTTTGGATTATTTCTTATTGATTTTAGATCTTGAAGGAGACCCACCTCTCATCATCGTGATATTGCAAAATACACCACTATGTGTACTTCACCTTTCTTAATTTGTCTCTTTTCTCTTCACATTGAGTTGTTTTTTAACTATGCAGAAATTTATCACTTATTTTTGTAGTAAAATTTGTTAGTATTCATTTTTATGACATTTGATTTCATACCTTACTCATAAATGACTTCTCTCAGACATCGTTAAAAATATAAATATGTTACTCCCTCTTAGTACTTTTTGTTTCACTTCTCAAGTTTAATAATATGATCCAGCAGGCATTTCCTACATGTCAGTTGTGAGGTATTCTTCTTCTCTGAAATATTTATGTAGCTTTCTGAACACCATTGTTAAGATTTTCCCCCTACTGTTTTGAAATATCATCTTTATTATTTACTAAGAATGTCTATGTATACACATCTGTGTTTAGATTTTCCCTTCCCACCTATTTCAAAGATCTTTTTATCTATTGGTGCACTGACATATTGTTTGTTTTAGACACTATTTTAGTATCTTGTAAGGAACAGGTATTATTACTATCCATATTGCATAGAGTTTGTGGATTATTTGTGTACAGTAGATTTCCTTATCATTTTCATACTAACTCTCTCTTTAAGGGGTGCATAATTTTCTATTCCTGTTGACTTTGGAATTAGACATGTGGTTTGCTTTGGCAAAAAAAAAGTATGAGTGGATATGAGGTGCCCCATGACCTATTAGCCTTTGTAGAAGCACCCCAGTTTTTTAAAAAAATCATAGCTGTATACATTAATGCAGTTATGGGGTACAATGTGCTGGTTTTGTATACAATTTGAAATACTTTCATTAAACTGCTTAACAGCCTTCACTGCATTTTCTTAGTTATTGTGTTAAGACTTAACAATAAATGTGTTTAGACATTTAACATGTACCCTTGTAAAATGCAGCATAGGCGTGGTCCCATCAATTACTCTCCCTCTAACCATCCTCTTCCTTTCCTCCTCTCCCCCTCCTGTTTCCCCTTCATCTTAGGCTGTAGTTGGGTTATAACATTCGTATGGAAGTGTGGATGTTTATAAATTGGTTTCATGGTAGAGCTGAGTACATTGGATACTTTTTCTTCCATTCTTGAGATACTTTGCTAAGAAGAATATGTTCCAGCTCCATCCCTGGAAACATGAAAGAGTTAAAGTCTCCATCTTTTTTAAAAGCTGCATAATATTCCATGGTGTACATATGCCACAATTTATTAATATATTCAAGGGTCAATGGGCACTTGGTCTTCTTCTATGAGTTAGCAATTATGAATTGGCCTGCAATAAGCATTCTGGTGCAAATATCTTTGTTATAAAGTGATTTTTGGTCTTCTGGATATATACGTAGTAGAGGAATTGAAGGATCAAATGGCAGGTCTATCTTTAGATCCCTAAGTGATCTCCAAACATCTTTTCAAAAGGAACATATTAGTTTGAATTCCCACCAGCAGTGCAGAAGTGTTCCCTTTTCTCCACATTCCACTTTTGGAATTATCCCTAAACTCTCTGAGAGAATCATCTGTTTTTGCTTTCCAGTTCTCTTCCTCTTTGAACATTTGGGAGTGTTCAAAAGCTTTGTCATCAATGTCAGAAATCCTTTCTTCTGCCTGCTCCATTCAGCTACTGAGGGATTTACTGTATTTCTCATATCTTGGAGGGCTGCAGCTTCTTTTCTCAATGTGTCAAAATCTTTGAGGAAGAAGTCATTGAATTCTTGAGACAACTTTTGAATTATTCCTAGGAATTCTAATTCCAACTTTATTTTCATTCTATCAATCTTCTTTAGCATCCAAATTCTAAACTTGATTTCTGACATCTCAGCCATTTGTTTATGAATGGGCTCTTCTGGTGCATCGGCCTTGTCATTCCTTGGGGGAGTTGATCTCCTCTGGTTATTCATGTTGTCAGAGTTTTTTTGCTGATTCCGCTCCATGATTGTTTTTCACCGTTTCGATACATGAGCAGATAAGGTGAAATTAGACTGGGGGCTCCTGGAGTGAGTTGTGATTAACCAGCTCTGTGCCCAAGAGCTGGAACTGGTGGCTGCTGCTTTTCCCCTATAGCTTTGCAAAGGACCTGTAAGTACTACAGCCTGAGTCACTGGAGACCTGCTTGTTGTAGTGGGGCTAGGTGACTCTGCCTTGTATTCAGCTGGTCTCTGTCCATTCCTAGTAAATAAGTTACTCTGGGTTGAAGTCTCAGCTATGGAGAAATACAAGCAACTAAGACACCCTGCCCCTCCCACAATGGGCAACAACTGGACTGGAAAAGGAAAATTAAACCTTCCCTCAACAACACCACCAGGGTAGCACCTTGGCTGGTTCTTGGGTGATTGGCCCAGGTCAAGAGTTCCAAATCAATTGCCTAGTCAGCACAAAGTCTCAAGTGGGAGAGTTCAAAAGGTCTCCAGCACCTAGATAGCAGGGGTCTGCTGGCAGCTCAAGTGTGGCTTGTTCTGGTGTCCATGGAGTCAGAAGGGCCCACCCAGAAAATGAGTTAGTCTGGAGAGGTTGATGCCTCTATCTCCACTTTGCACCTCTGTCACACCCAGTCCCTGTAATCCCCACAGATCTGTGGCCCAGTTCCCTCCAATGAGCAGATTCACTGGGGGTTTGTATCTGCCTGAGTCACAGGGAGATCTATATCTCCCCGGCCAGACCTCCACACTCTGCCACCACCCCCCCAGGGGGAGCTAAAGCCTGACAGCCTTGGGTGCATAATGGAAGCTGGGGAGTGTCACTCAGTTTCAGTCCTGCCCCAGATTGATGTTGCTGCCACTTATATTCTCATGGAATTTATGTTTCTGTGTGGCTTTATTCCACTGCGGGCCAGGTGCTGTTAGAGTCCACAGAAAGTGTGACTTATCCCCACCCTGTGCTGTTGCCCCTGTGCCAATTCTCCCAGAGCTGTGTCTCTGTCTCCGCTGCACTCTGTCTTAGGGCAGGCATGGGTAGAACTCAAAGAGCTCTCAGTTCCTGCCCCTACCTGAGCTGAGGCAGCTGCCATGCCTGTGTTTGTCCCAGCTATGCCTATGGGGGCCAGAGGCATCTTGGGCTCACAAAAGCAGCAATTCTGACTCAGCTCTGCCCTGGGAGTTGCCACCTCTGCCTGTAGTATTCTTGTCTCAGTCCCTGCAGCACCTCACCCAGGCAGGTACTGCCTCAGGCATACCCTTTGCTCACAGGGCCTGCATTTCTGTGGCTGTCAGCAGAGTAGAGGCTCAGCTCCCTCTGGTTGCTAAGAGAGATGGGAAGTGTTTCTTCAAAATATCACCAGGGGTGTGAGCCCTAGTGTTCCTGCCTCTGCCGCTGCTGCCCCCTCTGTGCTGTGCCACAGGGCACCGTTTCTCCCTCCCCCATATGGCTCCCTTGCACCACAGTCCTTGCTTTACACCTGTGCTGCTGATTCAGCACAGACTTGTAACAGCCCATGCCTTGTCCATACCTCTCAAGAAAATGCCCAAGATTCTGGACTCTCCAGGGGACAGGCTTCCAGACCTCAGGGTGGGAGTGGAGGGGAGTGAGGGGAGTTCAGAATTGTGGGTAGAGTATATGTTCAGTTTTATGCCTGGTGGGAGTGTGCCACGGCACAGTAGTGAGTCCTCTTGGTTTTTCTGAGTGGCTCTCTCCCATGGAATAGAAAAAGAAGAGATTTGAACGCTGCTCACTTGTTTGTACAAAGTAAACTGCAAGCTGTTTTCATGGGGGGAGGGGATTCCCGTCTGCTTGGCAATGGATTTTGTACCTATTATTTGTTTCCTTGGGGTTGCAGTTTGCCTCAGCAGGGGTGCTGTGAGCTCTTCAATCTTCTCTCTTGGCTCAGCTCCAAACCATCAGCTTACTTGCTAAACTTCTGCCCTTTTTCTCTCCTTCTGGACAGGAGCCTCTGTGGAAAGCTGGCTCCAGTCGGTCATCTTGTCTCCTCCTCCAGTACCCCAATTTCTTCTGCTGTCTGGCTCCTGACCTCAGTCATGAGAAGAGAGGGCCTCAGGTAGGGGCAGAGATTGAGAGATGTGAAGATAGTAATCTGCAGGATAGCTTCCCAGTATAGTCTAGTTCATCTTCATATTTTTTCTTTTTATAATTTGGCAGTCCCTTTTTGCCTACTTATATGATTTCTTAAAACAGATTCTCTATTTGGATTCATTTCTAAAGTATATAGATTACTTCTAAATTGTACATAGTTTCTACATGTTTTTCATCATTTGAGTTTATCTCTAAATGTTTGTTCTTGGCTGTGCCAGTATTAAATCATAAAATTCTTCCCAAGAGTACAAAATAGCTGATTTATTGCCTCCAATTTTTATGGCACACTGACTTAGGTGGATCCAGCTTGGGATGTGCCCCTACTCTCCAGAAAAGCTTCCTCCCAAGCCCACTGCCCCTGTGTGGGTGGTGAGGGAACACTGGGCTGAAGTTTCCACCCAGCCTTCTCAGACTGCACATCCACTTGCTCATTAGCATCACTGTACAGAACAGATGTCAGGGCGTCAAAGGCGTAGTATGGCTATTTATTTTCTATTAAGGAAATTTATGTTTCTCTGTCCACTTTAGATGGGGAATTATATTAATATAACAAAAAATCATGAAGTTACCCATTGGCTTCCAACCTTGCTGCCATTGGAGGATCTAACTCCCTCTCAGTTCCAGTTAGCTGTGGGCATCTCTGACTAGGACTGCACTGGCTTCCCCGCCCCTCTCTGACACTCAGCCTGTGGTCATGCTCCTGCCAGTCTTCTGCCTAGACACATGCAGTCCAGGTCTCCACTATGCAGGTCATGCCTGTTTCATGCTCCTGCATCCCCCAGTTGCATGGAGGGTTACCTGCTCCTACACTTCTGTCTCATCCCATTAGCCATTGATGGGCTGTCAACCTAAAAATAATCAAAAGGCTCAGAATCTAGTTTAAAGCGAGTTAATTTCAACACAAAGTTTGAATGCACAGATTCAGTTGGAAAGCACAGATTTCAAAGTGTGAAAGTTCATGTTTTGAAATGTAATAGTTTGTGGTCGTTCATGCAGATAAAGTTTGTGACCCTTAACAGAATCTTAACATCATTTTATAGAAGGCTTACTGTACAGTTACAGTGATCTGATTAGTTCAGGTGGTCCCTGATACTCAGGAAATGTACATTGAACATCTCACACCAAAGATGTAACAATCACGGGTCTTTGGTTTGCTCTGGTTTGAGTTAGGTACAAGACAGTAAAGGAGGCAGTTAATCTGTAATAAGGATCGGTGATTGGAAGTGGGAAGATAGTTCTCTGGTCTCTTCTGGATATTTACAGAGTGAGAACAAAGAAGAGAGTGAAGCTATAGTGCAAGAAGCAGAAGTCACAACCATGCTCTGTGTGACTCAGATCACAGTTGTGTTTTGGGGCTCTAACAGTTTTCAGATTTTGCTTATTTTTCCAGGGCCAATTTTGTGGTGTATTTTCTACTTATTTCTGAGGGTATAGAGAAAAATGGCCTTTTTGATTTTTTTCCTAAATATTCTTCCTTTTGGTGTCCTGTGCATGGACTTCCAGCATGAAGTCATGGAGGTTGACCCACAGGGCCCTTTGAGTGCCAATCTCATTCTGTATTGAAGCCTCTTCCCCCTACCTGGGGCCTGAGGGAGATTCTTCATCCATGCCAAACCAGTGCATCTCTTGACTTTGCTAAATCAAAATTAAGTAGATATTTTTTTCCCCAGAATGATGGAGATGATATAAAACAAGGTAGAAATACCACATCTTATTATTATAATCAAATTTGAGTACTATTGAAGGTTTTAGAATAATTTTTGGTTAGTATGAATGCTTTTTGACATGTTGGATGTTCACAATATTATTAATTTGAGGCATCATTATATGATGAAGCAGTAAGGGGATACAAGGCCATGAACCTTCCCTCCTCAATACCAAGGCATCATGAAAACAACCTGCACCTCACATCTCTGTGATGACTTCAGATAGCATGATGCTTGTTTTTTAAATATGCATTATTGGAATGTCACCTCATCAATATTTTTCTCGCTGCCAAGATTTCAAATATATGTGTTTAGAGTTATGCAAGCAGCCAGTGCTCCCATGAGTTAAAATATACCTCTGTTGTGACATGATTGGAAAAGAAAAATTGGGAATAATTGAACCTATACTAAAGAGATAAAGCCCCATGACCCATAGAATAATTACCTTGTTTGGTGTGTGTGTATATGAGTGTACATAGCAAATAACTTATTGTAGCCTTATTAAAGCAATCATTAAAAACTCTTGACTGTGCTAAGAAAAGTCCCTATTTCATTTTTTTAATTCATATTTTTTGTCTCTTTCTTTGCCTATTGCACTGTTCTGGCCTGTGCCAATCTGTTTTGTAAGAATTCTGACTTTTTATAAGGATTTTCAATAATTTTTAAATAAGTCTCAGTCTTTGCTTATGTGTGTGTTTAAGGACTAAATTTTAATTATGATCATCATCAATACTAATTAAAGGAAGTGCTTCTTATCAATGAGCATTGTAAATTTTCTTGCAGTTGTTGTGTGGGAGAGTGTCTCATCTAGGTGAGTGATACCATGCTTTGCTACATGTCTGCACGTCTGCTGGATGACTCTAATAAAAAAGGTTTAAAGTCCCTAGCTTTTTAGTTGGAGGACAATTTTAGATTGAATTAAAGCAGAAGTTGACAGAGTAATAGACTCTTCCATATGTCCATTGTAACACTGTTAAACATCTTCCCTAAATTCTTTGGCCTGCAGTTTCATTAGGGGATGAGGGGATGATTTTGTACCTGGTCATGATTTCCTTGTCAATAGAGCTATAAGTTTATGGATATTTGCCACTGCTGTATCTTGGGCGCTGCATTATTCTGATATTCCTTTATGCTTTGGGCCTTTCAAAAGGCCTTTCTCTATAGAAAGGGTGTAGTATTCTGCCTTCATTACTGGAGAGTCTGTAGAGTATAACATATTCAAAATTCCTCAGAGGAACATTGATCACTGTGTGAAGCAGGCTTTTCCATGACAGAGGACGTTGAGCTGGTAAGCTCTCTTTGGAGCAAGTTCTCCATCAGCACATTCTTGCTATTGGGCACCCACTGCCACTGATTGATTGATGGGGAGTTAAGTAGGGACAAGGATGTGTCTGGGAAAGGAAGGAGAAGAACAGAAAAATACATAAAGAAATTGTTCAACGAGGCTGGACACTGGCTTTTCTATCAAGTAGAAGAGGACTGCTGACCTCTGGAGAAGGGAACATGGTTTTATTATTTGCTGGGGACGTGTGGACAGGCTCCCGTTATCACCACCAAGGGGCCACTCTCTGTTCCTTAGCAAAGGCCCTCCTGCCCTTCAAGGACAACTAGGCCTTTCTTCTTCAGCATCTTCCCCCATTTCCAGTCTAAGGAAGGTGCCCTAGAGTAACACAACTATTTCTTCCTGTATACAAGGAAAAGACAGTCAGCTCTCTAAGGCCATAACCTCTACCCACATGACTAAGTGACAGACACATATCGTTTTTGCAACTTCTCTTCTTTGGGCTTCCTCAATGTGAATTGTCTGACAGTGGACTGGAAGAAGCTGAAAGCTGTGCCCCACGCCCAGCTTTTCGGGGACATCTGCCACCTTCAAACAGGAGTGAACACCCAGAGGTTAGCAGCCCCTTATCCCATGTTCAGTAAAAGAAATGGTCTTTAGTAAATATTTGTTGAATAAATTACTGAACATGGAATTTAAAAACATAACTTTTCTATTTATAACTCTGGAAGGTTTGTAGGAAGCACCTGTGAGAAATACGTTGTTGATAAGGGATTGGGGAAGGGATTTAACATCATTTAACATCATTGGTCTCTCGTTAAAGAGCACAAGAGCAGGTAAGAGCAAGTGACGAGAACACCGACATTATTGTATAGCAGCCTCCACACCGCTGGTGTATTACTTCTATAAATAACCTCTGGGGAAGTGGCTGTAGGACTAACACTGACTGACTGCTGCTGAGATGCTTGCTCCTATTAATATTGACTGTAACTTCTGATGAGCTTCGGCACCGCAGACCAGAAGGAGACCTACCCTGAGTAAACTGGAGCAGCAGCCCACATCCAGACAGTTGAGTGGGCTGGGGCCGGAGACCTAGGGACACGGCCCCCACGAGGCTCTGGGCTGGGGCCAGAGACATGGCATCCTCGGGCCCCAGCCAAGGTTATTTGATGTTGGAAAGAAAAAATATCTGAGTATGATTTTATTTTCATTGATCTAATTTTTCTGCTTTCATGCTTATAAAATTCTCTTCTTTCTCTTCGGGCGTAAAACTTTCATCTGGGGTGATCTAGATATTTAATTTTGCTGCTACCCAGAACGCCACAGACCAGGCTGCCCACCCCAGGAACGCCTTTCTCCTACTGTGCACGCAGCCTGGCCTATCTCTCTGGTGCTCTGCGTCTTTTTCAGGAACACAAATTACATGCACTTTGTGTTCATCATACCCGTTTCCTGTCTTCTCACAGATAATGTTTAGCTCTTTGTCTTTCTTATTCATGAACGTGGGGCAGCTTCTCAAGCTTGCTATCTACCGACTCAGTTTTCTACAGTGGTGGTCCCATTCATAACTGATGCTACAGTAGGGTACATTTTCATAACCAAACTTAGGCTTCTCCTAAACACAAACATTGTTTATCTAAACTGAACCTCTGTTAATTTTCATTTTCCTCTTGACCATATTTCTTTCAGCGACTGTCTGTAGCTTTGCCATCTCATACTTCATACATTTAAAAAATACATGTTTCCTAATGAAATCATAAAGCCAACACTTCTGAAATGTCTTTCTTTTGGGAATCACTTTTCTTCCTTTCTCCTGTGTTATATTCTCCTTCCCTTTTTTCTTTTGTTTACAAATATAACTTTCTTTTTCTCGTTACTCATCTTAAATCATATAAATTGTACCCAGGTCTAGTACTTTACCTGCAAAGAGGGCAGTTCAGTTCTTGGGGAATCTCTTGCTTCCTGTCTTCAGTGACCTCATCTTTGACTTTAAAGACATTTTCTGAAGGAGCAGAAGCTCAGTCTAGTCCGGGGGCCTTTAAGTGTCTATGGAGCTCTGAGTTGTCTGCAGGGCTGAAGCTGCTCATTGCACTTTCCTTGTGTTAGGGGCATACATAAAGCATAATCTTTTTATCATTAAATTAAAATCCAATTGTAAAAAAAATAGGTTATTTTATTAAATACCTAGTTATACTAATTGAAATGATACTAAAGGAGCTCTGTAAGTTTAGGCTGTATATAAAATCATCTATTTTGAAGAAATTGCTCTGACATCATTCAGGGTCACTATTCAGCATTAATATTAGCCCAAAGAAATAAGCTTTATGGTAAATAATTAGAATACCATGGCACAGCTTCCCAGAATACCAACAGGTCAAGAAAGTGTGGTCTTGGTTTAAACTACAAAAAATATCAGTACCATTAACCTTTTCATTTATCAAAAAGAAAGGATGTCTGGAAATGTTATACTTTTCTAAAATAATGAAAATTTTGTATGGAATTTATTTTTATACTTGTATATATATTTCTATGTTTATATCTAAATTTGTGCCCATACTTAAAGAGAGGTTGACATACTATCAGTCTAAAGTTTTGTTACTCCTAAATTCATTTTCTGTAACTTCCTATTAGAATAGTGTTGTCACTTAAAAGAAAGAACCACTGGTTAAATCTGAATTTTAGGTAAAAATGGATTTTTTTTTTCATATGAATATGCCCCAAATAGTACATGGGACACACTTACACTAAAAAAATATGGTTTATGTAAAATTCAGATTTAACTGTGTAGCCTATATTTTTATTTGCCAAATACTAATAACTCTTATTAGAATTTATTTTAAAAATTACTCTTTCAAAATTTAGCTTGTAAATATTACATGAATGTATATTTTTGCTATGAAATGAGAATAATAGCTTTGCTTTTCCAAATATCATTTCAAAATAAGAAAATAGGATTTTTAACGGAGAAGTCCATTGATCTTTGAATTAAGCAAATGTCATGATGGTCAATAATTTTGTATAATCACATTCTCTGAGATGCGCTGTACAAGAAAGACAAAACTTTATTAACCGAGATTAATCTCCAGCTGTACTTTCCTGCATTTCTCTGAAACATCTATTCTTGATGTATATATTTATTTCCATCCCGTATCTATATAGTTTTGCCATGCGTAGACTGGTGTGTCTTTACTAATATTGATTTCCTCAGTTTATTTGAGAACTGTAGAGATGTGAGGTTAGGTGGCGTTCGGAGTCTTTGCGGATTCACCTGCAGAGTCCCCCCTGCCTCAGCGCGCGGTGGCCGCGGGTGCGCAGGTGGGTGCGGGGACCGGTCCTGGCGTCCCGAGCTCCCAGTGCGTCAGGGAGCAGAGACGCGGGCCTAGATGCTGCTAGGAGCGTTTGGTTATCAACTCGGTGCAAGTGGCGTGATGAAGCGGACCAGAGGAAGGAATAAGGGAAACGTTCCACGAGGGGTCCATGGAGAGAACCCGAGGCGAGAGGGCCAGCACGGCACATCCCGCGCACCCTGTGCCCAGGCTGGTGTTGGGGTGTGAGGGCGGGGAGGGACATGCTGCGGGGTGTGAGGCGTGGGGTGGTGCTGCCCGGGGAGGGACCGGGCTCAGCCCACGATGGAAGGAAGACGGAACTCCAGGCCGATGAGTTTTGATGTGATGTGGGCTGACCTGGAGGCGCTGGAGTGCGTGGAGGGAGGCGCCATCGGTGCGCGTCCCCCTGTCACCGGCACGGACAGCTGGACAGGGAAGGGCCACTGCAGGGAAAAGTGACTGCGATGGTTCCCAGGAGGGGCACTCAGCTCGACCACGCAGTGGATGGGCCTGAACACAGGCGGATTGCGCAGTGGCGGCGACAGTGCTGGTGACGCCCTGGATTTAAGGGGGTGTGGGAAGTGGCACCGCTGAGGGGTGCGATCAGAGAGATCATGGGAGTGGCACCCCGGAGAGTGAGGGGCTCGACCCGTGCAGCGGACCCGACTCTTGAATGACACTATACCAAATACGGAGGACATAAAAAGAAGTTTGGCACAAATACATTTTTAGCCTTTTTTTTTGGGGGGGGACGGTTCCTTTAGCTATGATTATTCTATCAGTTAATATAATCTTTTATTTCACGTTAGCTAGAGTTTCTTTCTATCACTGTCAAATAAAGTTTGCTAATCAATAATTGAGGGCAGTGCCGGTGGCTCAGTGGGTAGGGTGCCAGTCCCATATAGGGAGGGTGGCTGGTTCAAACCCAGCCTCAGCCAAACTGCAACAACAACCACCACCACAAAATAAAAGCCAATCAATATTGATAGGCTAAAAAAGGCTCCACTAAATTCTTTCAACTAAGTGAAATCTATTCAGGAGGCTCTCAGGGAAACTGGATGGGTTAGTGCTTCACTTGGCTTTCACGATTCCCTTGTTCATTCATTCATTCAATGAGTACTCACTGAGCCCCTGACTCATACTCATGCAATGTTCTCCTTGGTGTACACAAAGATGGCTCTTTTCCTTAAGAATTTCAGAATTGCATAGAGAATAATCGTGTTGCAACAACAGGTGTGCAGGGTGTGTGGGTAGAAGAAGGACCAGAGTGGGAAATGCATCTGGTGACTGAGGGGGCCAGGAAGGGCCCGTGGGGTCTGGCTTCAGCCGGAGCCTGGGCGGATGACTAGGTGTTATCAGGGAGACAAGGAAAGGCAGGGTAGGAACTAGGAGAAGGGCTTTGCAAGACTTCTGAGGAAGCAGGAATTCTGGGCTGGACATCTTCCAGCAGAACCTTGGCAGACTCCCGATGGACAGTTTGAGCCCTTTTGTCTTGGTTTAGCTACATGTATCCTCAAAACGAGGTTATTGGCATCTCTTCAGTATTGTTTTTCCCTGAAGATGCAGAGGGTACTGGAAGTTATACGGAAGTTTAAGTTCCAAATCACTACAAAGCTGGTCTTACTGCCTGACAGAGTAAAACATAGGCAAAAACCTACAAAGGCAGATGAAAGATAAATCAAGCTCCCATTAATTAAATATTTGGACTGTCAAAGAGAAAATGTTTTGCGAAATTCTCTTTCAACTGTATTATTCATAAGGATGTTTAAAATGAAGTATAGTCACTCTAAGTGGTCTTGAATGTGAAGGCAGAGAACTCTGAACAGCAGCTAGCCACTTACCCTTCCTTCGGTGAGTTTAGAAAAAGCAACTGGCTGTGTAGAAGCATGATCATAATAGAAATATGATAATATGGAACTTCCTTTATTCTATTCATTTGTGTAACCAAAAACAGACCTAAAATTTAGTAACTGTGTAGGAGAAATTATAGAAGATGCCGCCTATCAAGAATAACTGCATACCTACACCCAGGCTGCTATGCTGAAAACCCATTTTTAAAAACGTTTCCTAATGCATTATGTTTTAGGCCCACACAGAACTCTGTAAAGAAAGATGCCTAGAAATATTTTGTCCCCTCTTCTTCTTCGGCTGACTGTGGTTGAGGAGTCAGACACAATGATTTCTGATGAGTCACTCTCTTGTCTGTAGGTCCACATGTGAAATCATTCCCAGAATAATAAGCAAGAATTCTGCCAATCTCTAAATTTTTGGCTTGTCTTCTCTGGCTATGAGGGAAATACTTGTAAAAGCAAAGAGCCATTACATCTTCCACAACATATTTATCATTAATTATTGAAAAGCACAAAATTTACTGTGTATGTGTGTGTCCAGGTCTTATCCTAGGCAGTGGTAATACACACAAACAGCTGTTACCAACACAATAATCTCCTTTCTTTGTGCGACTTCATTTTCATGCTATGGAGAGTTGGGTTAAAAATCTCTGTGAAAGGAAGCTCTCCTAAATTATACAAAAATACAAATTCTATTTAGTAAACATTAACGTTCCAAAACAAATATACTGTTTAATATGCATTATTCATTTTGATGTCAAATAGCTTATGCACCAAACAAATGGTATGATTATTTATATGGAAACATAAACTATGAATTGAAAATTGTGTGTGTGTGTGTGTGTGTGATAAATAGGATCCCCCAAATAAAGCCATTTTTATAACTGCTCAGTGAGAGGAAAGATATCTCTTCTTATTCTAATGAATTGTGTTTATTTTGTGACTGAAGAATGTTGCCAAGAATTTTAGGCATCTTATAAGTTTCATACTGGTAGTTGGTTTTATGAGCCTATAATAATATTTTTTTTTCTTCTGTTCTAGTTAAAGGATTGTCAGGTTCTCATGACAATCAAATATTCTAATTTCTGGATTGAGTCTGTTTCATCTTGGCAAATCAACAAGTACAAATCATTTCACAAATAAATGTTGGTTAAAATACTACATCCCAAAAAATATGGTATGAGGTTCTTGGCATCTGTACCTTTGTCTCAATTTATGCCAGTTTTGTATAATTTGGATTGTGAGGGCCGTGGTGTGTGTGTGCACACATATGCAGGGAGCAGGGTGAGAGAGGATTTTAGAAGAGCAGAAAGAATGGATGGATGTTTGACAATTCACTTGGTACAACACAAATCAGTTTAAACAAGAGCACAGAGAGGATATTTTAATAAAACATTTGGAAGGATATCAAATTTCAATTGCACCTGCTAAAAATCCATGTTGCTTTTTCCCTATGAGTTTTCATTTTGAGGGGTGAGAAGGCATACATACATTTATTATATTATTAGTAGATAGCAACAGTGTTACTTTTGGATTTTCTCAATTCCGATTCAGTATAATAAAAGAGATATCACCTTTCTTTTGTATCTTGTGTAGAGTATTGAAAATATGCATGACTCCTTTTGACCTCTTTAGAAGGAATCAGTTATATTCAAGGTGCTACTTTGACTTGTATTACCCAGGGACTGCGGTTTGTTAGTAAAAATTATTGGGTGTTAAGGACGGATATAAAGAATGAACAGGAGAGGAGAAAATCCAGTGGGCACTGGCTGCATCTGCTATTGTCCCTTGGGACGAAGTGATAGCAGAAGTGATAAATACTGGACCACTTTCCAGGAGTTCGAAATTGCATGGCACCATACTCCAGGGGAACTTTAACTATCTAGACATCTGTTGGGTTACAAATACAGCTACCCAATGGTTCCTAAATTATGCTGAGGACAGCTTTATGATGCAGCAAGTGAGACTCTAACCAGAGGTGAAGTCATTCTGACTTGGAGAAAAAACAGGAGGACTTGGATCAAAGTGTTTGGCATAGGGAGAGTTGATCTGGTCAACAGGTCAGGGGAAGGCTGGCATGGGGGTCGAAAAAGATGTATTTCAAGCAAATAAATATATAGGCAAAAGCATTTTTGACTTATTTCTAAACAAAAACGACATCTTTGGGAAATGTTTATTAGTGACAGTAACTGCAATGTTTTCTCATTCAAGAGGATTACGAATATTAATAAATAAGTCTATTTTTTTTTTTAAAAGTGTATGAAGACCAAAGAAAGTAATTATTGGGTGAATTTAAAATGAAATGCTTATCTGTTATGAAGGGTATAGTATTTCCATGCTGTATTCATACACAAATCCTCTTGTATTCAGGAAGAACTGTGGCAAGTTATAGTAGACCTCATCAATGGCAGAGAATTATCCTCTTGATACTTTTATCAAGTATGAGAGATGTCAGGAGAGTATCCAGCTACATACTGTGAAGAATATTATCAACAGTGGCTGGGTTCTTTCTGGGCAGACCTCACACATGAGGAAGAAAAGGTAAATCATTATGTGTCTTTGCCTATTAGTCCACAGACTGTTTTTCTGTCCACTCTGGGCAAATCCTATGTATCTCAGATTCCCTTCTCAAGTGTGGCCATCACGTGCCTGGTTTCTAGCAGTGGAAGGGAGGTGGAACGCCCAGTGTGCTCACCTAGCCACCAGGGAAGACGGGTCTCGGTGAAGGGTCCCCGGAGGCAGGTCTGTGAAACAGAAAGGGCCGGGGACCTTCCGGAGATGTCCAGGTAGATGGATATCTACCTGACAACCAGGAACACCTTTTTAAACTTTTCATGGGTAAGATATAATTCCCTTGTTCTAAGCCTCTCAAATTTTGTGGCTTTATGTAGTGAAGATGATAGCATTTTTTATAAATTAGTATGATTCTTAAATCAGGACATTTTACTTGAAAGTATCAATTATTAAAAGTTATCTATTAGTTCAAGGTCATTATAAAATCAGTTTTTAATCAATCTTATCTTTTAAAAATATTAACTGATGTTGGGTATACTTATTCAAATCAATAAACATTTATTAAGAGCATTTTACTTTCAAGGTGCTATCTTTGGTGTTAGGTAGCTTGCATCAGAGAGGCTATCCAGTAGGAAATTAAATATTCTAGGAACAAGCTGAGAGGGAATGAGTAAATTAAATGTCCTCTCTGTGTGCCTTTTCTTCCATGACCTAAAGTGATAAAAGAGAAGAACGCTGGTATATGGCCTGGTTTCAATCCTTGGATAATGTATGTTTTTCTATACCATGTGTGTTTTATATGCACTATGTTTAAACATGTGCTTTGCAATGATATTTCTTTCTTATGTTTTGAATAAATAGTATTTTTTCTAAGGAACATCTAAAAACAATAAATATTTCAACTCCATTATCTTGAGAAGTCAGCAGGAATCTCAGAGAATGAATAATATTTATAGATTTATAAGATTAGGCCAATAAGGCAACACTGCCATATCCTACATTCCACTGGACATCCTAAATGGTAACTATTTGTAACAGATTAAAAATACCTTAGTGCCCAAATAAGTGCAACTAAAAGTAAAATAAAAATGTCTATATTTGGACTTTCAATGTTTAAGAAATTGTGAAAGTCATTTATTTGCTTATTTGGCAAATAGCTACTGAGCTTCTATTGCATGTAATGCAATGGTGTTAAGCATTACTGGGAGTAAAGAAAATCTCTACTAAAGTTACCATCTAGTAGTTATAAAACTAAAATGCAAGATTCAAGATGATCTGTATAATCAAGGTTTATTTCTAGTACTATACTAGAAATAATGAAAGAAATGCTCTGGGTAAGGAAAGAAAACTTAGCTAAATCCTTTGTTGATATGGGAAAGATCACAATCTGGACAAGTTATTCCCACTGCCAATACTTACCAATTTCCTGTTATTCAACACCGTTTGTGATGTAGATTTACTTTGTAAAGTAAAAACCATCCTAAGGAGATGCTCCTTGTGAAGCTGTCAAGAAACTCCAACTGACAGTCCCAACAGATCCCACTGCCATCCCCCCTTCCAGGGCACCTCACAGCTTCATAGATGTCACTCCCCATCTGGACCAAATATAGACTCTGCTGGTATGATGACCTGATTGGAAGTCTTTGGAGAACACAGGGGTACTATCAATTTCACTTTTTATGTGTCCTCTAGGTGACCTGGAATCATTCTTAAAGACCATAAGACAGTTCACCCTTACCTGGTGAGAGGCACCAGATGAAGGAAGAGCCTGAGGCCAGGGCCTCCTTAGAAACTACAGATAGTTGGCTCAGTGGATGTTGTGGAAGGTATTTGTAGAAAAAAATGGTGCATTATTATAGAAATTAAATCTCCATG
Source organism: Arctocebus calabarensis (assembly GCA_963573935.1). Lineage (NCBI taxonomy): Eukaryota > Metazoa > Chordata > Mammalia > Primates > Lorisidae > Arctocebus > Arctocebus calabarensis. The sequence goes on along the minus strand of CAUYON010158402.1, from coordinate 11,652 downwards.
AATTGATCACAAAATTGACTACATACAGATTTGGGGAAATCCAAACAGAGAAAGCAAGTGGAATATTTTACGCTAAATTCCATCAGGAGGTTAAAGAGCGGGAAGAAAGACAATGAGACACTCTTTATAAGTTAAAAGTTCTGCTTGAATTTCTTCATGTTTTAACCGGGTTAATGCTGTTTCACAAACTAAAATTTTTCCTGCTGTAAAACACCTAAATATTTTACACAATATTCCCTGGAATCACATTGAGAGAGAAAGTGATTTATTATCTTGCTAAAAAGATGTAATTTATTCTAGAAATAGTAGGTACCTGGAAGAAGGTATTTTGAAAGAGATGGTGTATACGTTTCAAATGGGAAGTTAATATATTTATCGCTTATTCCTGTTTTACCTTAACGAAAAGATTAAAGTTTAAAACTCAAAGATTAAAATGATATTTGAACACTCATTTAGTGAATTATTTTATGAATTCTTTCCCCTTTTAGTCTCTACTCATGATTTTTGCATCTTTTTATAAGTTATAGGTAGTACTTACTATGTCAGAAATTAAAGTTGGATTTTTATAATTTATTCAACATCAGTGCTCTTTCATGCATGTTTTGAGTACATATGAAAAAATCCATATGAAGTAATCACCCTTTTCAAAGTAAGCTCTTTTGCATCTTTTGTTATTAGTGCTTGTAAAATTTGTATTTGTTATTTAAATTTATCATATTAGCTGCCAACATGTTGCTTAATGAAGCAAATATTGTTGTTCAGAGAAAATGAATGCCTATCCTTTGATTAGCTGTTATTTTAAAATGTGCTGAAAAAGCAAGTTAGTTACTTTTCAATTGGCTAATCTGAATGTTACCGACTCAAAGGAAAATTAATCTATGTGTATGTATTTACAAGTTTGACTTTAACTCATATCTCAATTCATCTAAAAGTCAACTGGTGGACATTTTTAGATTGTTATTATAACCGAAGTCAAATCCCTTAGGAAAATGTAGAGGAATGGACACCAGGCTTGCAAAGGACAGTTACTGATTCTTATCACATTAAAAGGAAATGCTGAGAATGGGACAGTCTCCTGGCAAGCTTAGAGATGGTTCGTGACTTGGGGGCAATCCCCCAAGTAACTCAGTGTTCCAGAATGAGACAAGATCAGTCAGTCACTCACTAGTAAGCGTGTGTTAGACATTGATGCTTGGTGCTTCTTCATGAGGGTTGTGGTAGAAGAACACGTGGGGAAACAGCACGTAGCAATCCTTACGTGTGCAGCCCTCATATGTAATTACCTTAACTCTCCACACCTGTTGTGTATAACCTTAATAAATGGCTGCTGCAGAGGGGGCTCAAGGTTACCCTGCACTTAAGGTTAGCCACCTCCCACTGGTCTCAGTCACCGCAGGAAGGAACCAGGAGCTCCCATGGATTAGAAGCTTGTACTTCTCATCCATGTCACTCCTGGTTCCTTCCTGCAGTGACTGAGACCAGGGCCTTAGGGGTTGTGACAGGAAAATTTAAGCACATCGTAAATGTAAAGATTTAGGGGCCCCCAAATCTTGTTTTTCAGCATTGAAAATTCTTTAGGATGGGACTCTTTTGGTTGTTATCCATTTACCTATATGTAAACATTAATGAAGATTAATGAAGTCCTCTTCATTTGAACATGCACTTACACTTCAGTAGTTGGACTGTGTAGCCCTTCTCATGGGCATAATCTTTTATGTGGCCATTAGACTTACCACATTCAAAGACTGGTGACTATACTCTCAATCTAATGATAACTGTTTTTATTTGTCTTTGGCAAGTGTACATTTACATATTTACATACATAATCAAAATAATTTATATATTGTTTTATCCTTGAGTCAATCAAGATGCTGAAATGCTAACAGACACAAGAGCAAATGAGTGTGAGTAACAGATAGATGTGCCCGTCTGGGCTGTGTGATGTCCTCAGATCGATACACAGCTGTATAGTTAAAGCCATGGAGGTTACTTGTGGGGATCCCAGAAGTGAATCTGGCAGTGAAGTCAGAGATACCAGTGACCAGGTAGAAACTGAAAATGTAGAACATAAGAGCCCAAAGAAGGATGAAGTGAGAGTTACTGAAGGGATGAGTAAGATTAGGGGTATGCCACGCCAGACACCCGATCTTGGAGTTGAAGAAAGAAACTGCTATTGGAATGAGTCAGGGATCAGTATCCAGCTTTAAAATCCATTTCCACTGCTTCTGGATCTTTTAATTGGTTTGTTTTAAGATGTGATGATTCAGGCTGTAGACCTGTGTAGAGCTCTCACTGCAGCATCAAACTCCTGGGCTCAAGTGATCCTCTTGTCTCAGCCTCCCAACATGTAGTTGCTGACATTATGGGTGCATGATACCAGGGCCTGCTAATTTTAATAACTTTTTGTAGAGATGAAGTTTCACTGTGTTGCCCAAGCTGGTCTTATATCCTGGACACAAGTGGTCCTCCTGCCTTGGCTCCTAAAGTACTGGGATTACAAGTGTGAGTCACTGTGCTGGGCCTACATCTGTTATTATTATTATTATTATTATTAAATCATAACTGTGTACATTAATGCATTTATGGGTACAATGTGCTGATTGGATATACAATGTGGAAATCTTACATCAAACTGGGTAACATAACCATCACTTCACTTACTTACTTGTTGTGGTAAGACATTTATACTCTTAGTAGTTTTGAAATGTAACCTTGCATCTGCACACTAGGTAAGGCCCTACCAAATACCCTCTCTCTTCCTCTCCACTGTCTCTCCTCTTCCCTCTCTCTTTCTGGACTCTAGTTGTGTTTTATCATTTGTTTGAATGTGTAGGTGATTATATATTGGTTTCAAAATAGTATTGAATACATTGGGGACTTTTCCGTTCTTGAGATACTTTGCTAAGAATAATATGTCACAGCTCCATCCAGGTAAACATAAAAGATGTGAAGTCTCCATCTTTTTCATGGCTGCATAGTAGTCCATGATGTACATATACCACAATTTGTTAATCCATTCATGGGTTGATGGGCACTTGGGCTGTTTCCATGTCTTGGCAATTATGAGTTGGGCAGCATTAAACATTCTGGTTCAAATGTCTTTGTTGTAAAATGATTTTCGATCATTTAGGTATACATCAAGGCGAGGAATTGCAGGACGAATGGTAGGTCTACTTTTAGTTCCTTGAGTATTCTCTAAATTTCTTTCCAAAAAGGTTGTATTAGCTTGAATTCCCACTAGCAGTATAGAAGTGTTCCCTTCTCTCCACATCCATGCCAACATCTGTAGTTTTGGGATTTTATGATGTGGGCTAATCTTACTGGAGTTAAATGGTATCTCAAAGTGATTTTGATTTGCATTTCTCTGATGATTAAAGATGACTAACATATTTTCATGTGTTTGTAGGCCATGCACCTGTCTTCTTTAGAGAAGCTTCTGTTCAAGTCTCTTGCTCACAACGAAATGGGTTGTTTGTTCTTTTATTATTGATTAATTTGAGTTCTCTGTGGATTCTAGTTATCATACCTTTGTTGGAAACAACCTGCAAATCTTCTCTCATTCAGAGTCATGACTGTTTGCTTTACCTACTGTGCTCTTGGCTGTGCAGAAGCTTTTTAGTTTGGTCATATTCCAGTAATATATTTTTGGTGTTGCTTTAACTGCCAGTGGGGGTCTGCCTCATAAAATACTCTCCCAAAACAGAATAAAATGGTTCTTAAAGTGGTCCAGCTGGGATGGGCACATGTTAGCATTCTGAAATTATCTGGTTGTGCACTGAGTTTGGCAATGGGAGAGTCCACAGTGGAGGACTTTGGACACAGGAACTGTCTACCAGACAGGAGAGGTATGACAGGAAGTTTGGACCATGGTGGGCAAGGAAGGTAAACGAGAAATGCAACACTTGTTGGGAAAACGCATCTTTAAGATGCACCTTATGACTAGGAGGAAACAGGGAGTGTACCAAAGCAGGAAAACAAACACCACCATCTCAGGAGTCAGAAAACATCCTCATATTTACAGATCTGTGACTAGCTCGCTGGGTGACCTTGAATTGAATAATGAAATTTTTCTTCACCCATTTTATTGTTTTCAAAATCATATATCCTTTTTGTATTGCTGTGTAACAAATTCACACAAAATGACTGACTTAAAATACACAGATTTAGAGCCTAGCAGTTCCTGTGTGTTAGAAATTTGGACAAGGCATAACTGGATTGTGTGTTTAGAAGAGCTGAGCTGAAATCGAGGTGTCTTGGGGATGGTAGTTCTCATCCAGTACTCAGAGGGTTCTGGGTCTTTTTCCAAGCTTGTTGATTATGAACAGCATTTTTCTTCTTGCACAGGTTAGCCTGAGTTCCTGTGATCCTTCCAGCTTCTGTCTGGGGAGCTCAGTTCCTAGATGTTTTCTAAGGTTCTCACCATGGGGTCCCCGTAGGTTCTTTACAACATGTCTGAGTTCTTCCAGGCTGGACGGAATAACTTTCTGATTCTGTTCTCTGGCAGCAGGAAGAAATATTCTGCTTAGGTTAAGTAGTTAGGTAGGGACTACCCAGATAATCTGCCTATTTTAAGGTGAGCTGATTTGGGAACTTAATTGTATTTGTGACTCATCCACATTAGTGCATGATGGAATAACTAAAGCAAGGTATGTGGGCACCAATGGCCACAATATTAGAAGAGGGAATCTTAAAATTCTGCCTCCGCCAAGCGTTATTTCTTATAAAATATGCTGATTCTAAATTCTATGAGTTTGCTAGTCAACTAAGTGTGGTGACTTTTCTGAAGAGCATTGTGATCTTGGAGCAAAGGGTCCTGCTCCATGAGGTTTTAGGCCCTTGTAAAGGAAGGTAGTTCTTCAGACAGACAGCAGTATAGCTTGAAAATAAGGCAAATGATATACAACTACATAAAAAACTAAATATGCCTGATTTCATGCTAAATTTCACGGAGCATCTGTTAGTCTTCCTCATGTATTCTTCTAAGTTAACTCTTATTCTTTCATCCTGAAGTGTAAATATGTGTTCAAGTAGAACAGAAGTGGAAGCAATGATTTGTTACTAAATTGGCACTTATGTTCTTTAAATTATACTGTTTAATTTATTGTTAGTTTCAGGTATTATTTCCTTCCTCACCTATTGACATCTGATTTATGTAGCCCTTGATACCACTAGAGATGGTGGTTACAGAATCCCTGGATTCTGTTTCTTCTAACTATGATGAATATGAAAGTTGTTTCATAATTGAAGCTCAATTTCTCATTTGTATATAACCAGGGAAGATGATACCTACTTCCCAAGGGAAAAATATGAGATACTAAACATAAAAACTATTTTTTGACTATGAAGCATGCTGCAGAATAAGGTATGGATAGTTGCAAGTCCTTAGTAATGAAATTTCATCCTATGCATTTTTATAAACGTGACACATCAACATTTTAAACATAATGTAAATTCATCCATGTCTATAGAAACACTCTTTGCTTCCCAAATCTCCACCTGTGATGATCTTACCTATAATTTCAGGCACATCTCAGAGATCAGTTACGCTGGTAAGAATTCCTAGGTTTTTGATGCTTAATCTCTCACTCACCTCTGCTGTTCATGTAGCAGAGTACAAACCTAAGCATTTATTCTATTTTTCCAGGAAGGGAGGTTGCTGGTGTATAGGTCATCTCTCATTTACATGACTAGTTGAGGACAAGAATTGCATCTCAATCACCTCTGTTTCTTCATGAACCTAGTGCTCTGTTCCTGTAAGGTACCTCCCCAAATTTTAATAAATTGATTTGGCCAGCTATAAGAAAGTCCACAAAATCTGGTTAAATCAATGCTTTCAACTGAGGTCAAGTTTATTTCTCAAACTCAAGACAGAAAAAACCATTGATTTTATTGTGTAATGAAACATCTGCCTTTGAAGTTGGATGATGTGACAAAGGAAGGCTTTATGGCTCTGAGAGTGTGAGCAAAGCACACATTTTAAAGTAAAATATAAGAAGTCTGGATCTTCTCATATGACACAGTCTCTTTTTTTTTTATTGACATAGTCTCACTTTGTCACCCTTCAAAGAGTGCCATGGTGTCATAGCTTACAGCACCCTCAAACTCTTGGGCTCACTGATTCTCTTGCTTCAACCTCCCTAGTAGCTGGGACTACAGGTGCCTGACACAAGGCCCAGCTACTTTTTTTGTTTTGTTTTGTTTTAATAGGCCCAGGTGGGGGTTGAACCCACTGACCCCAGGGCATGTGGCTGGGGCCCTAAACACTGAGCTATGGGATGAAAGAAATACAGATGGTGCCAAAAAGGTATACATCTTTTAAGAAAGGAAAAAATTATATTAAAATTGTGATAGTCAAATCATGTTTGAGTTCCACAATTACAAGAGATGCAAGATACAATATACAAGATGACAAATGTTATCAGTATATATTGAATGTTGTAATTTTTAATACATTTTTTTCTTTCTTGAAATTTGCATTTTTGGCATCCTCTGTGTAAAATAAAAAGTGTAAAAATGAAAATAATCAAAGAAGGGGAAGACATTTGCTATTCTTGCTTAGGTTAGGAAATAGTTGGTTTTGAAATGAAATTCTCTGTTTCTAAAATGGAGCAGTGATCATTTTTCTGCAGGAAATGATGACTTTTTGGTAAACCCAGTGTATATGCAGATTGAAACTCAGAAGAGTAAGTGAACGTGAAACACCACCAGTTAAAGAGTTAACGTGAAAAAGAACACAAGAAGAACAATCCTTTCGGCAGAGACAACAATAATATTACATTACCGTTATGATCTAGGACAGACATTGACCATTGGTATTAGATATGTCTTATTACAACAAATGGCCAATTGTTTTTTTTTTTCTCCCAACAAGTGGTAATATGAGAGAAGGAAGCTGATTTAATCTCCCATATTGCTTGCTAATGATCCTACTTTATTGGTATAAATTGGCATTCTTTCTCTGTTTTTCCCCTGCCCAATCTGGTGTGGGCTTTCTTTCTCCTTTCTGTGGCTATAGATTCATTTATATTGTGATTAACATAATATTGAAAACAACTGGTGGAAACAGAGCCTCAAAGTTCTTCTAGGGTTAGGAAGATGGCAAACTAAGGGGCAGTTCTGAGAGCGTCTACTGTGTAGACTTTGTCAGATGGACTCCCAGGAAAAGCACTGGTTTGAGGGGAAAATGGCTACATCAGTGCTGTGGTGACAGACCTTCTGTTCTGAATGAGGAATGAAGAGAAGGCAGCAGTGAGCTTTCCAACATTTCCCAGAAAATCAGAAAGGGGAGGGACAGGAAGAAAGAGATGGGGAGAGTGACAGAGAGGTTTAAAAAATTCACGTTAGGTGAATGAATGCATGTATGTATAGAAGAATGTGTGAGTGAAGGGGTGAAAATTTTGTTGAATTAATGATAGGCAGCTAAGGGCATAAAAAACTAAGGGACTGAAATGGTTTGAAGGACATGGGCTCATAGACAAAAGTGGTTCAAGCTTTAATTGCATTAAACTCTGAAGCTAACAAAAAGTTAATTGAGAGTTAACATAGCTATCCATTGTTAGTAGATGGTAGTGTTTATCTCAGAATTGATTCCACTATTTCTTCATGTCATGCTTCGATTTTTTTTTCAGTTTAGATCATTTATTTTTATTCACTTAATCATCAGTATATATCAACCACCACCTCTGTGCTGGCTTTGTGATAGTCCTGACCGGTGTAATGTGAGCACTTGAGAACGGTGTGGCCCACTATACTTTACAATTATTGTACCATCAGCATAAACTCTTCTCCTCTGGGAATTACACATTTAGGAAGAAGCCACAGTGTACTGATTTGTGAGCTTTATCCCAACTTTTAGACATCAATGCCTTGTCATCGATGGTAGAACACTACCATCTACTAAAATGCAAATCAGTGCTCTTTTGCCACCTGTAGTTGTTCCTAAATCATACACGTGACAGGTGACGAATCACGTTAGCTACTAGGGGACATTGCCTAGCAATGAGATAATTTGTCCACCAATACATTTCCTAACCCCTATATGATATCAAGTCTCCCTGCTCCATTTTAATTCATCTCTTCTTCTGTACAGAGTCTTCGCACTTTTTAGGAATAGCCAAATACATTTTCACTTACTACCTCCAAAACATGAAGGTCTGTATGTGAAGGTCTGTATGTGATGGTCTGTATGTGAGCCCCTGACGGAGCTGTGTTAATGAACAAGAATGGTCCAGGGTGCCCTTGTAGGTCAAAGTAAATGTTAACTCGAAAATCTACAGTTTAGGTACCAAGTAATTCCAAACCTGTCTCTGCTGCTTTCATTTCCTAATTCATCGCTTCCAGTGGGAAAGTGGGAAGCAGGTCAGAGACATAGTCATTTGTCAGCACTTTCCCTTACAGGTACGTGTGAATGAGAGGTGCACCTCTAAGCTTGTTTTTCTTGCAGTATTTCCCTGGAGTATTGTCAGATAAATTCTGTGAGGAACAGTCTAACCCAACCTCATGCCAGGCTCCTGGATGGTCCAGTAGCAGATTTTAGGGTAGAAAGCACATCATAGCCTGTTTATTAACATGTTGGTTTTTTTACTCTCCCTGGACCCATTTCTTCCCAGCTGAGAAGGGTGATGTAAGACATAAGGAATTTAGGCATTCGACTTTTTGCTTTCCTTTTGCATGTTTTCACTGAATATATTTGCTTTAAATTTTCTCCTCATCAGACCTTGTCATTCAATATATATTCATTAAGCAAATACCAAAGGGAAACACTGTATCCTGTGATGTGGATTCAGAGCTGAGCAGAGCAGACCGGGCACCTGACCTCAAGGAGAACTGTGTCTGTGGGGAATCACCTCATGTGTGGGTGCCCTCACCAAGGAAGCAGGCCGGTGATGGACTGTAAGCTCGAAGCTTGCAGGAGGTGGGCCTCCCCATGGTTGTCAGGGAAAAGGCCTCAAGTACCCTCCGCAGCTGCTATTTAATGAGAACAAGCTTCCCTTCCCCTCCCCGGACTCCGACGCTGGAATTCCACAGCTGACCAATTTCTAACTGCCAAAGTCTGCTCTGTTGGTTAAGGTCTAATGATTGCTTGTATGTTTTAAAAAACTACCAGTTGGCTCATAGTCTGTGGCTCAACAGGCTAAGGCGCCAGCCACCTGAGCTGGCAGGTTTGAATCCAGCCTAGGCCTGTCAAACAACAATGACGGCTGCAACCAAAAAATAGCTGGGCGTTGTGGCATGTGCCTATAGTCTCAGCTACTTGGGAGGTGGAGGCAGGAGAATCACTTGAGCCCAGGAATTGGAGGTTGCTGTGAGCTGTGATGCTACGGCACTCTACCCAGGGCGACAGCTTGAGGCTCTGTCTCAAAAAACAACAAAAAAATAACTGCCAGTTTATCTCTGCAAGCCTGCTATCCTGGTTCCTACACATTTTGCTGCATAGGTTGTATATAGATCACAACATACGTTGTTACACAGGTTGCTACACTCATGCTTGATTCTAAGACCAGCTGTGTCAACCTGCAGGGAAAGTTTTTGTGTTTACACTTACGGGCAGCATCAACTCTACTCTGAATAGTATCTCAGCATGATTTGTGGAGAAATTTCTAACCACATTCACGTTAATGCACATACGCGTCATTTCCTCTATTCTTGACACTTCATTCTCAGCTGCTCAGGACTCAACAGTTCACCTGTGCCCTCCTGCAGCACCCGGCGTGTGAGCTGTGGGCTGTAGCTCTCTGCATATGGCTCTGGGACCTTCCCAAATGGAGCAGAGACTGAGGGGCTCCAGAATCCCCTCTCCCACTGCCTTCAGAAAAGCTCGACTATTAGCTGTCTATGCATTCCTGCTCCATGTATGTAGTTTCTGAACAACAAAAAAATTCCGCCACCAAAAAACAAAGCAAAACAGGAGACAAACAGAAAAATCAAGGTTTTGGAAATGACTTGCCTGGGACAACATGCTCACATGCCGAATGATAAAGGTTAACATGGGCCCAAGGACATGAGGGGGCTAGACAGTGTCTGAGCCAAGCTGGCAGAACTGCCTCTGGGCGGCACAGAATCCACCCTCAGATCAGAGACTTCGGAAGCACAGCTTCTGTTCGATGTGATTGTGAGTGAATCAAAATCAGGTCCCTGATAATTCTGAATGATGCACATGAATATTGGAGTATGACTGGTATTCGGAAAGAGAGTGGATTTGGAGACAAAGAAAGATAAGCGTTTGTGACCTGATTCTTCACCAACAGTATCATCTCTTATCTCTTCTCTTTTGTAATGGACTTCTGGGGAGGCTTGTCTTCTGGAGACTCCCTGGAGCTGCCCCTCTTCCTGGGTTAGCAGCAGGGTTCCAGGCCAGCTGCAGGGACCTGCTCGTCACGTCTTCCATGGCAGTCAGACAGCAGCCAGGGCTGCGGCTCTGTGCTCGCCGGGCCTGCTCATGCTCCGTCCACAGCAGAAAGGTGTCGAGACAGCAGAGAACGTTCTTACTGATCCGCATCTCTCAGAGCAGAACGAAATGCTTGGACAATGATAAGCTCCCTCACACACGCACGTCCTCTCTCTCTCTCTCTCTCTCTCTGTATATATATATATATATACACACACACACATTTTTTAAATGACTAAGTTCTATCTTTTCCCAATATTATCTCTCGGAATCAACCGTTTTTTGTTTTTTTTTTTTAACTAGGCAGCAAAAATAGTCACTTTGTGGCAGGCAGGAACAGAAGGAAGCCTGAGACTAGGTCAATTCTGTTTTATACATGTACAGACTCATATATACTAATGTGCCTCACACAAAGGCAACCAGGAAACGTTTGCTGTGTTTGTGATTACTTCTTTCCCACTGTTCTCTGAGCCTTGCCAGCTCTCTGGCCTTGAAACATTAGTGTACTTTTATATCCATGGAATGATTCACATTGAAATGTGAGGAGGGGGCCATGCAAAAAGCAACACAATAATCAGGGAAGTCAGGGAAGTCCAGCTTTAATTAGGAGCCTCTGAGAGAGAGAGAACTTTTGCTTTGAAGGGTGCACTCATATGTTTAAAAATCTCAACCTTGTAGGAAGGCATAATCTCTTTTTCCCCTTTCATATAATCAAGATACCTAGCTAAATACAATACTACACCCCTTGCTTTGTTCATTTTCTTAATTAGTATGTAAAGATTTCCTTCACTGTTTCTGAAACTCCTTGGCTGTTCTCTGCGGGCAGGTGCTCCTGGTCTCTCCCCGTCCGCACGGCGCTGTCACACACGACTCTGCAGGTGGCGTCCGAGAGCAAGTGCCTGGCTTGTAACTGGAAACTTAAGGGAGGAAATGCTTCATAACTGTTTTTCTCTTCTTTCTCCATCCTGTTTCTCTTCTTTCTTGTTCATCACACTTCCACAATACAATTCACAGCCTGAAATGACCTAAATGTTTATATTTCTTTTTTTTTTATAATTTTATTGAATCATAATTCTGTACATTGGTGCAATCATAGGGCACGACTCATATACATTCAGAAATGTTTTGATCGTACTGTTACAGATAGCCTTCATGGCATTTCCTTGATCACTATATAAAGACATTAATACTCTACCTTTAATAAGTTTCGCCAGTACCCTGCTAAGATGCACCGGAGGGCTAATTGCCCTCCCTCTACCCATCCT
>CAUYON010158401.1:0-47496 GCA_963573935.1 Arctocebus calabarensis | reverse complement strand
GTAGAGTATCAATGTCTTTATATAGTGATCAATAAAATGCCATGAAGGCTATCTGTAACAGTACGATCAAAACATTTCTGAATGTATATGAATCGTGCCCTATGATTGCACCAATGTACAGAATTATGATTCAATAAAATTATTAAAAAAAAAGAGACATTTTGAAATGGCTGTGTTACAGTAATGAACCTTGCAATTTAGAAATAATTTTGAATTATTTATGCACAACTTCAGGGAAAATAGCCTATTTGGTATTAAGATAGAATATATTAAGATGGATGGTTCCAAAACTTTCTCAAGTTCTTTGAAACATACTTTTAAATCTATATATGGATTTCTGGATAATGAAAAGATAGCCACTATGACATATAATATGTTTATACAGAATATATATCTGTTCTAGTATACTCAATGATTATTATTTCAAAAACATGGGTAGTCAATTTTCCTAATCCTTAATTTAGGTTTCATAACATTTATGAAGTATTGCCCTAAAGCTATAATTATGAAATAATATTTAAAAATGAAGTATCGGCTCAGTGCCTGTGGCTCAAGCCGCTAAGGCACCAGCCACATACTCTTGAGCTGGTGGGTTTGAATCCAGCTCTGGCTCACCAAACAACACTGACGGTACAACCAAATAATAGCTGGGTGTTGTGGCAGGCACCTGTAGTCCCAGCTACTTGGGAGGCAGAGGCAGGAGAATCGCTTGAGCCCAGGAATTGGAGGTTGTTGTGAGCTGTGATGTCACAGCACTCTATCCAGGGTGACAGCTTGAGGCTCTGACTCAAAAAAAAAAAAATGAAGTATATTTTCAATTCTGACTAGCTTTTCTGGAAACTAACAGCAATGCACATTTCAAACTCTTCATAATTGATTCTATCATTTCGTGATTTATTTATTAAGGAGAAATGTATATACATTTGGATTCATTGTCCCAGCATCTTCCCCTTCCTCAGCTTCTCCCATTTTTATATTCTTTCTCTCTGTTTCTCTCTCTCTCTGTGTCTCTTTTCTTTCCCTTTCTCTCCCTAAAACGTAAACGCGTAGGTTCAATCCTGGTCAGTGTCCCTCTCTACTCTCCTTGCCACCATTATATCCACTGATATTTAATTGATTGCCAAATTTTTACTGATCTTACATGTTAAAAAACAGTAAAACTTTCTGAACACAATTGGCCTTTGGCATTTCTGCTTTTAGTTAATCTTTTTACATATAATTTCTTTGATTCTTCACCTTTTTTCTATTTGGTAAAGGCTTATGAGGTATTAATTAGTTTATATATATGCAAACAAATATTTTGGCTGCAATAAACTATTCATATTATTCTTTTCAAATATGTGATGTTGTGGTGTTACCATTGTAAACAATATATTCTACACTCAAAGGTTCTTAGCATTCTAGGTAAAATAACAGAAATAAAAGTTGAGATAAACCATTCAAAATGTATGTAATCAGCTCGGCGCCTGTGGCTCAGCGGGCTAAGGTGCCAGCCACGTACACCTGAGCTGACGGGTTTGAATCCAGCCTGGGCCCACCAAACAACAATGATGGCTGCAACCAAAAAATGGCCAGGCATTGTGGCGGGCACCTGTAGTCCCAACTACTTGGGAGGTGGAGGCAAGAGACTCGCTTGAGCCCAGGAATTGGGGATTGCTGTGAGTTGTGATGCCACAGCACTCCATCCAGGGTGACAGCTTGAGGCTCTGTCTCAAAAAAGAAAAAAAAAAAAAGAAAAAAGTATGTAATTAATAATGAGAGTATTAGCCAAAACAGCAATATTTCTAATAAAATAAAAAAAGATATTAAAATTCATGATAAAGAAACCTAAAGTCAAAATAACAATTTCATTAAAAAGTTGAAAGTAGCTTGATGAAAGAGGTTTAAAGAATTCCATTTTTTTTAAATTTATTGAGAATATGGCAAAATGCAGAAAAATAATTAGTTAGATCACCTGGAACATGAATAGTCCCAGCCGAGAGAAAGAACAAATGAAAATAGATTTCTTGGCTCTGGAAATTTTTATGTATTAGGGATTTACGTTCAATTGCTCATCATTGGTGAGGCAAACACGACTTCTGTGTTATGTTGACATATTTCCTATTTACTCCACAGGATCGTGCTGAGGCAGAATGGACCGGATTTTAGTACATGGTCTTCCTAACTCCTAGGATTCACTCCTCTTGCTCTAAATCTGAGAAGGATTTGTTCAAATGCATTTCCATGATGTCTGCATATACCAACAGCTAAAAATAACAATCTGGGGTGCTCTCACGTTTCATTCTGTTAGAATCATCACATATCACCTTAATACATTATTTTGATGTTTTCTTAGATTTCAATTCTACCTTGCATAAGGATGTTTCGGTGCTGCTCTGTACATTGTCTCATTCCTTTTTAGTGTATCTTCTATGCTGAAAGATTTTGGTTATATTTGATAAATAGTTTTAATTGTACAATATTTAAAATGTGTTAATAAACTGTCAGTTGTTTGTTGTTTGGGATGCTTGTCATTTGCTCTGTAATTCTGAAACCCTAACAATTATCAGTTTGTATAACAATATCCTAGCAGACAATGACCCTGGAATAATAAAGGATGACATCATTTATCACTGTTACAGATACAGTCATTGAAGGTCTAAACAGGTGAAAAGGGTTTCCACATATACTTCTTGTCCAAGCCTAAAGATTTGGAGACCATGAGATATGAAAACAACTCAGGATTCATTGGCAATGCATTGGTCTGAAACTTTAGTAATCCATCCTAAAAGAAGATAGAGGACGTTTTATAATTAGAAAGAAATTTAAGCCCAAACCAGAGGTGTGTTTGAATAGAACAATAAAATAATTATTTCTGAATCAAGGAAAGGCAGAATTGAATTCTCCATTTTATTTTTTTATTTTTATTTTTTTGCGACATAGCCTCAAGCTGTCACCTTAGATAGAGTGCTGTAGCATCACAGCTCACAGCAACCTCCAATTCCTGGGCTCAAGCGAGTCTCCTGCCTCCGCCTCCCAAGTAGTTGGGCCTACAGGAGCCCGCCAGAACACCCAGCTATTTTTTAGTTGCAGCCACCATTGTTGTTTGTTGGGCCCAGGCTGGATTCGAACCCACCAGCTCAGGTGTACGTGGCTGGCGCCTTAGCCCGTTGAGCCACAGGCGCCGAGCCTGAATTCTCCATTTTAATGTCTTTAGCAAGGCATAAAACAGGAGGTACCCTTCTGACAGTAGGTGAGAGAGCTCCTCTTTCTGTAGAATTTTCTTCTTTTGTTATCACACACATCAACTTTCATTCATGAAGTCTAAGACAGAGGATCTTCAATTTTCTCTAAAGCAACAGAGATTACAGATAAGCTAAATTAAGAAAACGACTACAAAACTGAAGACTGAATTTTGTAGACTTCTTTTTAGCTAGTGGTAACTAGGATACTAGTTCCCCAACAATAGGATAACAATGCAATGTCTACCACTCTGGGAGCTACCATTAAAAAAAGAATTTAATTTTTTATGTATTGAATTTCGTGATATTTTATTTCATAATATAATGGGGGTACAAATATTTTGGTTACATTTTATACAGTTAAGGCAGGGTTATAAATGTGCTAGTATTTTGGTTACATTTTATGCAGCTGAGTCAGGGTTATAAGTGTGCCCATCACCCAGATAACATTGCTTGTATCTGTTAGGTATGATTTCACTCATTCTCTCAAAACCCCACCCACCTGCTTGATTTCCATTGAGTTTTACTTCCATCTGTGGGCATGGGCAATGATGAGTTACTTCCAATTTAACAGTACATGTGTTTATTATTCCATTATTTAAAAATTTCTTTAGGATAATGGTCTCCACACAGATTGTTTCCTTGTGGGTGAGTAGTCTTCCATTGTATATATACACCACATTTTGTTAATTCACTCATGAATTGATGGGCACTTAAGTTGACTCCACCTCTTTATCATTGTGAATTGCAACAACAAAAATAAATAAAAGGAGCTTGATAAATTAAAAAGCTTCTGCACAGCCAAGGGGACAATCAATGGAGGAAATAGATAACGTACAGAATGGGAGAAAATATTTGCATGCTAAACTTCCAATAAAGGACTAGTAACTACCCTCTACAAAGAACTCAAGAAAATAAACAAGAAAAAAATCAAGTAACCCTAAGAAAAATATTCCAAAACTCATGAACAGAAATTTTCGCTAGTAACCAATGGCCGTGTTGTTTTAGCTGAGCCAGTTTGCATATCAAACTCCTGAAGATATACGTAATACATGGCTCATACAAGAATGCACACATCTCTCTTTCAAAATACCTATAATAATTTAACTGAAAGCCTCAAAATGCTTCTTTTCCAGCAAATTCTAAGCTTGTTTATAACTTCCTAATATCTCATTAAGAATTGCATTACTGAATCTAAAAATAAATTTTTAAATACAGACATTTTGATTGGGGAAATGTTAGTTGTTAAAGTTTACCATTCTTTTTTATTATCTACCATATACATTTTAAGACTATAGCTACATGAGACAAAGTGTTCAGTATTTACTATAAGAAATATTTTTGTTCAAAAATATGCACTGCACTGTGTTTAACATCATTCTAATGATTAAAGCTTATCCACAACATTAAATTGTTGTTAAAACATACTCCTTTATTGTTTCTTTTATAAGAAGGAAGTTGATGTGAGGATATAGATATTTGTGAGGATATAGATATTTGATAGACAATAAATTGCAGTTGTTAAAATGTGTTGGCTCCATAAAAGATATAAAATGTAAGTGTCATAGAAAACTGGAAAGACAACTAATGAAAGAGGACATTAGTTTCACAGTTCAACAATCTCTCCCTTCACTTCCCTTTCCTTCCCTTCCTTCCTTCCTTCCTTCTTTCTCTCTCTCTCTTTCCTTCCTTCCATCCCTCTCTCCCTCCCTTCCTCCCTTCCTTTCTTCCTTCCTTCCTTTTTTCCTGGTAAATACTAAATTTTAAAAACAGGAGAGAAAAGAATTGTTAAATACTTATTTACAATGTATATGTCTCATATAGTTTGTGAGCATGTTTGGCTGGCTCCTAAACTTCACAAAGTCTTCTTCAAGACTTCTATTACTTCACCGCTATGAATGAGTTTCCAGAATATAAGAAAATTAAAATTTGCCAATAAGTTAAAAAACTGAACTTTTTTAAGAAAATTAGTATAATGATTACTATTGAAAGTAAGTGATTTAACACACAGCTATTGTCTGTAGGAACAGAATTAAACTTCATTTATATGTTAAACTTTACATTTTCACATTTCAAATTTCTAGTTTTCTCAATTTTTCTCTGTATTTTACAAAACAATTACAGCCCCTTTATATGACCAGTATGAACTAACTCAAGGAAGTGGAAATATATTGTCAAAGGCTTATTTTTATTTGTCCTTAAAAGTATGCAAGCTGGAATGTGTCCATTTTACATTGAACATTTTTCAATGTATCAACATATTTCAACTGTATTGCAAAGCAGGAGATGAAGAATTACTTCACAGAAAACAAAGAATATCCACTATAGTAATAATATTATTCAATGACGGAGAAGCACAGGAGCTCTGGAAAATGTATGATACTAGGAAAGCTGTAATTGCAAGGCTATGCTGAGTTCTGCATATTTATTTGCTCAGATGTACCGAGTGAAATATGCTCTAGCTATCAAAAGGAGGAGTCTACATTTTAAAGTACTTTACAGTCAACATAACAAATTTTCTGAATCCAACCTTCGGTTATTTTCTTCACTCATTGTAGCAGAGCTTAAAATTGGCAGACCACGAAACATATCCAGAAAAGAAGAATAGCTATTTTTGTCCGAATTTACCCCATAAAACAATATTTGTTAATCTTATCTCCCATTCATTGTAGTATAAAACTGACCTGTTTAGACGTCTTTCTTGTTTACTTCATTATTAATGTTTTAAACTATAGCTATAGTTTCAAAATCCCCCAAAAAGGTGATTTTATATGCTTATTGTGTACTGCTTAGTAATTAATGGTAATTTTGAAAAAAATAAAAAGCTCATCCTAAAATTGACATAGTGTCTTAAGCTACACATAACAGACAGAGTAATCTTTTATTTTTATTTTTGTACATGTACCCTCACATTCATCTCAAATTTTTAAAAAATTTTCCCTTTACTTTTTTTTTTTATCGTTTCGGGTTCATTGAGTGTACAAAGAATTGGGTTATACTGTTTGCATTTGTTAGATAAAGTCCTTCTTATAGTTGTGTCCTGCCTCCAAGAGGAGTTCCGTACACCATGGCCCCTCTCCCCTTCCCTTCCCATCCCTACTCTCGCCTTCCCCTGTCCCCACCCTTAAATTGGTTTGAATTTTTTTCTTATGTGGGTATATATTAGATCATCTGCTGACTTCATAATAGAACTGAGTACATTGGGTTCTTGCTTCTCCATTCTTTGTTATATGTATACCATGGAATGCTATTCAGTCATTTAAAAAGATGGAAATTTTACATCCTTCGTATTAACCTGAATAGAGTTAGACAAAATAATCTTAAACAAAAAGGACAGAGGTGAAAAACTTAGTTTCTAATTTCAAAACTCACTACAGACCTACAGGAATCAAAATCATGTGATAATAGCATAAAAATATTCCCAAACATTTAGAAAGAGGGAATCTTCCACAACATGTTCTATAAAGCAAATACCACCGTGATACCAAAACCAGAAAAGGACCCACCTAGAAAGGAGAAATACAGACTAATTTTACCAATGAATATGAATGCAAAAATACTCAATAAAATCTTAGCCAATAGATTACAGCTACACATTAAAAATACATACATCGTGATCAAGTAGGCTTCATCCCAGGGATGTGAGGCTGGTTAAACTTTTGCAAATCCATAAATGTAATTCACCATATCAATGGAAACAAAAACAAAGACCACATGATCCTCTCAATAGATGCAGAAAAAGCATTTGATAAAATTCATCTTTTCCTATACAAGAACATTTAAGAATAGCAGCGTAGGTGGCATTTTACTAAAACTGAGTGAACCCATCTGACAAACCCACAGCTAATCACACTGAATGGAGTAAAACTGAAATCTTTTTCACTTAAAACTAGAACAAGAAAAGGATGTCCTCTACTGCAACCGCTATTCAACATGGTGCTGGAAGTTTTAGCTAATGAAATCAGACAAGAGAATAATATCAAGGGCATCCAAATGGAAGCAAAGGAGGTCAAACTCTTGCTCTGTGCCAGTTATATGATCTTATAATTAGAGAATCCCAGAGCCTCAACCACAACACTCCTGAAATGATCAATAAATACAGTAACTTCCCAGGGTATGTATAAAAGCAATGTCCACGAGTTGGCAGCCTTTTTATACACCAATGAGAGCATAGTTGAGAAACTCATTAAAGACACAGTTCCCTTCATGGTAGCTTCAAAGAAAATGAAATACCAAGGAACATACCTAACAAAAGAGGTGAAGGACCTCTTCAAGGAGAATTATGAAACCTAAAATAAAAAATAGGAGAAGACATTAACTTTGGGTGGAAATGTGGGAGAACTCACTGAGGAGCAGAGGCAAAGGAAACCATCCTCTTGAAGGCTCTATTTAGATTGAAATTATGAAATATTTTAACAATTAGGGAGTGTGGAGTATGAGGCAAGGGATAAAAGACAGAAGATGTGGATATCTCAGAGAGTGTGTGCATAGGAAGACCACAATTATATTAGAAGCCCAAAATGTCTGTTGAACATGACAACACAGGCCTTAGAAAAGGACAAGAAATGTGTCACAGAGGCGTGACTCTACCCCCACAGAGAGCCATATAAAGTTCTGTAGGGATAAACAAGCCCTTTGGGGATATGCAGGTAACAGCACAGGCAGCTGGCTCCTTGATAAGAGGAGCAATCTCTTGGGGCTAGATAAGAAAAATAGTTTCTTACCCCCCTCCCTCCTGCTATGGGTAAGGAGTCCGCCTATCTGCCCTGCAGGAACCCAGAGACTTAATTGCCTCCTGTGGAAACTCTGTGTGTGGTCAAACTTGCTGTTTGAAGCTTTGTTCTTTGTTTCATTGACTGCATCCCAACTCTTTAGTTTATAAATAACATAGAGTATGAGTAGTTAAAGAGCAATGTAGCTGCAAAGGTTCAAGAGTAGCTAAGTTAAAGTGGTAAATACTGTAAAGGATGAGGTATGGTGCAGTTTTTTGCTTCTCCCCATGATTATTCCTTTGCTGATTTGAAGACAATGTAGGCAGGCTCGGCTCCTGTGGCTCAACGGGCTGTACACCTGAGCTGGCGGGTTCGAATTCAGCCCAGGACCGCCAAACAACAATGACGGCTGCAACCAAAAAATGGCTGGGCGTTGTGGCGGGCGCCTGTAGTCCCAGCTACTTGGGAGGCAGAGACTCGCTTGAGCCCAGGAATTGGAGGTTGCTGTGAGCTGTGATACCATGGCACTCTATCCAAGGTGACAGCTTGAGGCTCTGTCTCAAAAAAAAAAAAAAAAAAAAAAGAAGACAATGTAGGCAATAACTACTGAGTTAAACCAGAACAGGGGTCCTGTTCCTTGCATTAGGTGGCATTAGTCCCAGAAGCCCACATTTTTTTTAAATCTTTCTTTGTATCTTTTACCTTTATTTCTTTCATTCTCTTATCTCACCCAGCACTGGGGATACCCACATGTTGTGTGGGGCTGGCCCTCCACAATTAACAAATGAAAGAACCAATCATGCTCTTGGCTGGGAAGAATCAACATTGTTGAAGTGTCTGTGCTTCCTAAAGCAATTTACAGATTCTGTGCAATCCCCATTAAAATACCAACATTATATTTTGAAGAACTGGAAAAATAGTGCCTCACATAACATGAATCTAGACAAAACTTTGCATATGAAAGCGATTTTTAGTAATAAAAGCAAAGCCAGTGACATCACTCTGCCAAACGTCAGGCTACAGTTCAAGTCCACTTAATCAAAACAGTATGGTATTGGGACAAAAATAGAGACATAGACAAATAGAGCAGAATAGAAAACCAAGGGAAGAAATCAGTCTCTATTTGCCATCTGATCTTTGATAAACCAAACAAAAGCAAACACTGAGGAAAAGAATCCCTGCTCAACAAAAGGTTTTGGGAGATCTTACCGCATGTAAAAGACTGCAACCGGACCCACTCCTTTCACGACTCACAATATTGATTCAAGCTGGATGAAAGACTTAAATCTAAGACGTGAAATGATAAAAATCTTGGGAAAAAGTGTGAGAAACACTCTAGGATGTTAGTCTGGAGGAAATTTTTATGAAGATGACTTCTATGGCAATTGCAACAACAAAAATAAACAAATGGGACTTAATCCAACTTAAAAAAAAGTCTACACAGTAAAGGACACAACAATTAAATCAAATAGGCAACCTTCAGAACTGGAAGGATATGTACATGTTTTGAAACTGACAGAGATTTGATAACTAGGCTCTATAGAGAACTCAAATTAGTTAACAAAAAAGAGCAAACAATCCCATATCACTGAGCGAGAAAAATGAACAGAACTTTCTTGGAGAAAGACAGAGGAATGGCTAACAAACACAGAAAAAAATACTCATCATCCCTAATTATCAGAGAAATGCAAATCAAAATCACTCTGATATCACCTAACCTCAGGGTGAATAGCTCACATCACAAAGTTACAAAATTACAGATGCTGGTGTGGAAGTGGAGAGAGGGAAACACTTTCATACTTTTGGTGGGGCTGCAAACTAATATAGCCTCTTTTTTAAATTTTATTGTTTTTATTAAATTATAGTTGTGTACATTAATTCACTGATGTGGTACAATGTGCTAGTTTTATATACAATTTGAAATACTTACAACAAACTTTCACCACCCTTTCTTAATTATTATATTAAGACATTTATACCTTGCATTTAATAGATTTCACATGTAGCCTTGTAAAATGCACCATAGGTGTAAAAGAAGTCTGAGAATCCTCAAAGGACTGAAATTAGACCCCTCATTTGATCCTGCAATCCCACTACCCGGCAACTACCTAAAAGAAAATAATCCTTTTGTCCTAAAGACTTTTGGACTCGATCATTTATCGCAGCTCAATTTACAATTGTCAAACGTGGAAACAACCTAAATAGCCATCAGAAATACAATAACAAACTATGGTATGTGAATACTATTCAGCCATAAAAATGATGATACTTTATGTCTTTTGTATTTACTTGGATGGAGTTGAAACACATTCTTCTTAATACAGTATTACAAGATCGGCAAAGCAAATATCCAGTCTACTCAGGAGTAATACAAAGTCAGTTGACAACCTAATCCATGCGCACATAGGAATAAAACTCAATTCAATTTAAGTTGGGGAGAGGGGAAATAAGGGAGACTGGGGGGATTGGTGTTCTCCCACTTCATGGGCACCATGTAGGGATGTGTGGCACACCTTTGGGGTACAGAACACACTAGGAGAGGAACTCTACCTAACAAATTCAAATATTTTGACCTGATGGTTGTACCCTCACATCAACCGAAAAAAAATACTGCATTACAAATAAATATATGGTATCATGATTAGTGTACACGTGTATATAGTCATCAAATTACTTTCAATTTTTCTTGATCCATTTTCATCCCTCACTTTGCATATGTACAGTTCATATAGCTGATGATACAGAGTATTGTTGTCTAAGATTTATCTTTAAGCTTACATATTATTATTGGATAATTCATATCACCTTCTCTTTCTCTAGGTTTTATATCCATGTTGATATAAGTAGATCTCATTAATCTTTTGGATTTTTTTTTTTTTTTTTTTTTTGTAGAGACAGAGTCTCACTTTATCACCCTTGGTAGAGTGCCGTGGCATCACAGCTCACAGCAACCTCTAACTCCTGGACTTCAGTGATTCTCTTGCCTCAGCCTCCCCAGTAGCTGGGACTACAGGTGCCTGCCACAACTCCCGGCAATTTTTCTCTTTTGCAGTTTGGCAGAGGCTGGGTTTGAACCTGCTACCTTTGGTATATGGGGCCAGTGCCCTACTTGATGAGCCACAGGCGCCACCCTATAGTTTATTTTATTAATATACTTCAACTCATATATCTACATCCCATCATGTGAACTTCTGTTTTTTCCATTTATATTTGTACAGATAATGATCCATCCAATAAACATCTCCATAAAATTATTCTACTGCATATTTTTAAAAGTTTATCTAAACTCTGTTAGATACTTCTCACATACCACACAGGGATTTTCCATTTACTCCTTACTGACAGAGCATTAGACTGTCTATTTTTCCAAAACCTTGCTAATCAATATTTATACTTTGTTGGCTGTCTTATTTGTTATCATTACATTGACTAAGTGTAAAATTATAACTCCACAAATAACTCCCCTTTTTGCAATTGCTGAGAAGACTGGATACTTTTAATATGCTACTTTTCAATACTTGATTCTCTCCCTATGTATTTTTGATTCAGATAATTTGTAATTTTCTATTGGGTGACTCAGTCTTAGTTATTTTTTGGAGTTCTTTATACATTGTGGATATTAATTCTCTCCATCTCCTATAATACATCTATGCAAAAGAGTAACTATTGTCTTTTAACGAGTATTAAAATGGAACTTTCATTAAATGCTCTCCAGATGTCTACAGATTTTCCTGATTTTCTGTTGAAGAGATCTATGTAATATAGAAGTATTAGTCTTCTCTCTTTTGGGGTATTTTCATCAAAATTTCACCTGGGTGCCCAGGAATGGATTCATTCTTTCTTTGTGTGCTAACTCCGTGCTTCATACCCTGTCTGTGATCAGCTCTGTGGCAGTAGTGGGAAGACTCTGCATTAACAGTTGTGGGAAGAAAATAGCTTAGAGGTTACCTGGAAAAAAAGCCTTCCCTCCCAGGCAGGCGTAATTGATTCTATATCAGTTGTTTTATGACACGGTGAGGCAGGCACCCTACCACAACACAGCTGAAATAGCCTGGAGCTTTGCTCCTTAATTTTTTCAAGTCCACTGTGTGTGGACTACATAAACTTTGTCTTCAGCAATGTTTCCTAGATGTTTTAAATTTTGGTGAGTATTTGAGGTTTTTTGAAGCAGACACTATAGTACTTTATTAATACAGAATTATTCTATTGCATATTTGCCATGTTGGTGCAGTCAGATTTACGGAATATACACCAGTTAAAATAATTTAATTCATTTTTATTATTGAAATATGAATCACCAAATAATATGCAAACATGATTTCTGTAAAATTATACTAAGGGTCACAATAATAGCAATAGATTATCGGTCAAGGAGAATTCATTGTAACACATGTATAGAAGAAAGAAAGGAAATAGATCAAATGTGAAATTTATATAGTACCATTCCTCAATTTGTCTGTTTTCCTCTGATACATATGTAATAATTTGATAAGTGATAATAAAGTATTATAGAACATTTACTAAAAAGAAGTTATATGCCTATACAAAGAAAAATAATATGCTGTGATTGTGGAGATCACTGTTTTGTTTCTCCTGTGAAGGCTTCCTTTGAGAAGTTCCTTACAAAGACTTTAATCCTCAGTGGTACACTAACCAGTCTTTCACTTTTTCAGTAAACTCATCACCACCATCCTCTTCCCTGTCCCAAGTTTCCTATGAAAGTCAGGTCCTAACTAAACTACAGCTTGAGACTCAGGCAGCTAAAATGTGACAGTGTGGCCTTGATGGCTTCAGAAAAAAGAAATTACATATTCTGGAGTTTGTTTTGTGTTGTCAAGCCCAAATCAAATATTCCAAATTGTTAAAAATCCATAACTAAAATTTCGAACGGATTTGTTCTCCAACTTTTCACTTAATCTTCTCTGACTACTTTGTCAATTCACTATTTACAGGGCTGTGATTTGGTTATACGACACTCCTTCCAGAGAGTTCCAAGTAAACACCCCACTATGCTTTGAAACATAAAATAATCAAATGAAAAGACTAGAGGCCATTTCTTCTTTATAATAGAACAGTTACACGTGCCGCTTTCCAGTGAAAAAAGAGGTTGAAGAGGATGTCACAGCCAGTACATTTTGGCAACGAGTACGTATTAAAAACTAGATGTGGCTCGGTGCCTGTGGCTCAACGGGTTGAGGCACCAGCCGGGTACACCTGAGCTGGTGGGTTCGAATCCAGCCCGGGCCGCCAAACAACAATGGTGGCTGCAACCTTAAAAAAAAACTATGAAAAACTAGATATATGCAAATTTTCTTTCAGTTTTATTATTCCAAATTAACATGTTTTCAACTCATTATTATCATAATTATTCATTTATACTTGAACCTCAAAAATACCATTAAATCTCCTAAAAAGCAGTTCAGTCTTTTGTTATGTTTTTCACTTACCTCACCACTGACTCCATGTCTTGTGGTCATATTTTAGTGAGTATTATTTCTATATGCTCAGATCTACATAATGTCATTGTCTCCCTTCACAATTGTCTTATACATACTGAAAAAGATAACCAAATAGGATATCATCCTGGGAATTTGTTATTTACACATTTAATTATTTCCATAAACAAGAAGTCTTAGTGTTTCCATGCGTTTTTGCCTATTGCTTTCAGTTAAAAAAATTAATGCCTTTATATATGTAATTTTTTCTCAGTATAGTCTAACATTTCTTCCTATTTTACATCTATATTACTGTATACAAAGATAAAAGAGAACAATAGGTAAAATATGACAAATAAAATAAAATTTTACAAGCCATATCATAATGTTTTTTTAGAGGCTTTTCTACATCATAACCTGATAAGTTAATGTATTAGTAAATTTAAAAGTTCTGTTAGCAAGAAAATACGACAATTAATGTTTATATAATATATCATATATATTGCAAGGGTATGTGTCTGATCTATTAAGTATAGAGTATAAATTTCATAACACAATAATTAAGTAAATGAGGTGAGGTTAATACATTAACCAGTATGATGTAAGCATTCCAAATTGTATATGAAATCAGCTCATTGTACCCATTAATGCGTTAATGTATACATACCTCCTTATGATTTAATAAAAAAAATTAAAAAAGGAATATATAACATTTTTATTTAGAATCATAATATATCTCATTTATTAACCAACCTACTTGTGTGAGGTTATAGTATTAACTTAGAATATAATTTACTTGAAGAGGATTCTATTACCTTTTTTTTGTAATTTATTGGTCAGGGCTGGGTTTGAACCTGCTACCTCTGGTATATGGGGCAGGCACCCAACTCCTTTGAGCCACAGGTGCAGCCCCTAATTACCTTTTCTACAAAACTCATAATTGCCATAATTGACATCTATGATATGTTACAATGCATAAAAATAAATGAATACATAAATAATTCATAAAACAAATTTTGTTCAGTATCCCTTATTTTTTCCACTTAAAAGCTTTTATAATTTTTTATAATTTTATACTTATCTCATTTCAAATCTTAGTTTTTAGCAATTTACTTTTATCATATGTAAAACCCCTTTATGTGAAAAGCTCTATTTTTTCCTCCTAGATTACATTATTTTTTATAAATCTATGTTATGTTGAATTGTTCAAAGGCAATAACCATATTTCTCTAGCCAAATTAACATATTGGCTTTGTTAATTTCATTATTTTATTTAAAACTTTTAATATGAACTTTCTCTCTACACTTTCAAATCGTGTACTTTCAGGGCTTTGGCCTACCCTGATGGAAGCTTAGAGGTGCCATTGACTATTTACCTTCTATCTTAATGGGGCCCAATCCTTATGTCTCCATTGCACATACTTGAAAAATTTTAAGAGTGTTCTCTTGGATTCCAGGTAGTTAATTATATGGAAATGTTTTCCTCATGTGCTCCTAGATCAAGATGCTACATTTTGCACTTGGTTTCAGGTGGACAGCAACACAGGGATCTGACAGGTGGTGAATCCTTCACAGTAGCCCAATTAAGGTTTTTGAGAAGTTGGATCTGCTTTTTTAATTGCTAAAGATCCTGGATGCTTCTTTTTCACTTGGGTGATTTCATCTTTGAACAAAGACCAGGTTCATAAAAAAAAAAAATATATATATGACTTCCTGAATAAACTCGAGATTTTGAAGACCAAAAGAAAATTACATTATAAATAATTGGTCTTGATTTTAGGCTATACACAGGCCAAAAGATAAATGTCTGAAGGCTAAAAGATAAATTGCTACATTTGAAGTCACGAGACCTAGGTTACTCCAGGGGCTCTGCTATTAATGAACTGTGTAATGTTAGAAAGTCACTTTAATTCTCTAGCGCTCAGTGATTTCATCAGTAATGAGGTTGGGTTCAAGTAGTATTTCTCAAGTCAAATTTTATTTCAGAGTAGTAAATGATTTAAATTATATCCAGAGACCCCAGGAAAGAAGAAGAAAAGAAATAAGAAGGAAAAGATATAAATATTTGCTTTGTTTGATCCACAGGCCATGAGTTATGAAAGAGTTCATCACAGTCGAGTCAGCCATTTATAATCATAAGTTTGAACTGTATGTTACTACTGACCCATTCTTAGTCTACCATGAATGATAACTTCTATGAAATGCTATTGATTTATCCACCTTCTCTCACAGTATCTTTTCTTTAAAAAAAAGAAACTCATTTGAGAAAGATCTTTTGAACAAATGAGGAATACATGTTGTAACTACATAATAGAATATGAAGTTAATATCTGTTTCATATTCATAAATTTGTTTTCCTAAACAATATGCCTTAGATAAACTGGCTCATAGGCAGAGGACTAAGCTCCATTATTTGTGTCATATTTCAAAGATTTTATTAAAACGTGTATTTGTCTTTCAGGATTTTCTTTTCAGATGGTTAAATGCAGTGCAAAT
This sequence comes from Arctocebus calabarensis, assembly GCA_963573935.1. Classification (NCBI taxonomy): domain Eukaryota; kingdom Metazoa; phylum Chordata; class Mammalia; order Primates; family Lorisidae; genus Arctocebus; species Arctocebus calabarensis. The sequence goes on along the minus strand of CAUYON010158401.1, from coordinate 31,632 downwards.
TGAACACATGCAATAACTACAATATATCAACATCTCCACAGCTATGATAGCACTACATTTATGCTTTTATTTGTTTTGTTTATTTATTTATTTAGTGACAGAGTGTTCCTCTGTGGCCCAGGCTAGGGTCATGGCGTCAGCCTCACTCTCAATAAACTCAAACTCCTGGGTTCCAAGCACGCTCCCACCTCGGACTCCCAGCGTGCTGGGATACAGGCATGAGCCCCTGGCTGGGGTGCACATTGGGGATTTTCAGAGATGAGATCAAGACACAGACTTGGAATTACATAGTTAAGGCAATATTGATGAGAATTAGAGTGGCCAAGTTTTAACCACATTGTACTCATCCTTTTATATAGCAAAAATATTTCTGAACATTCCCCTGTCCTTCATGTTTGCTTGTGTACAGGGAAGGCTATTAAAATCTAAGTTTTGTTATGCGCGTCCCTTCAATTCATAGACATGCTCTTTATGTCATGGGTGCTGATTTATCTCCTTAATTCACTGATCTTTCTTCACATTGTCTACTTGTATCTTAAAGACGCCGTAGAGAAGGCAGCATAAACTGCCGCTCTGCTCTTTAGAGAATATGTTTTCTCCAATTGTAACTGAAATTCTGATCAATCACTGTGAACGCAGTTGATTCTCCATCAAACAGACATCCAGGGAAACTTCCTCAAGGACTAATTGGCATCACAGTATCACTAGGGAACTTTGTTGATTGGGGAATTTGCTAATTGGCTGTGATGGGGGTTCTGATTTTTGTACAGATGACTTTGAGTCCCTCTGTCTCACACATCAACCTGTAAAGATTGCTGTTCAAGTTTACTGGAGTATAGTATTATATTACTCATGAAATAAAGAGAGAAGTACACTGGATAAATCAGCATAAATCCATCTATGCTGCCAGCAATGAGAATGCAATGCATGTAGATTTTTAGCAATGTAAAAGGCTTTTAGACATCCGCCACTGTTTCATTTTGCATATGGGTAAATTCAAATCCGGAGACTCTGAGTTGCTCTTGGTCAGACAGTTAATTAGTGGCAAAGCGAGATGAATACCCCAGTCTCCTGATTCTCAGTTCATAGCTTTTTCCGCTTCACCTGCTACGCGTTCTGTTGTCATCGGGTCAGAAATATTAAGTCTTGTTGTGTGAAGTAGCACCTTGCAATTAACCATGAGTATATCTCTCCATTTTTTATTTTTATTTCTGATGCATAAACACAATTAAAGCAAAACACAGTTCTGGATGTCATTTACAAACTAAATCACATAGATAGACTGGGGCCACTCTTTTCTAATTATATAAGCTGTAAATTGTACACAAAACCCTGTCTTGTCGCCTTAACAATACATAATTACCTATGAATCCAGCGAAATGTTTCAGTGAACCTAGTACAAACAACTACTGGAATATGCACCTATTTTTCCTTCCTAAAGTAGTCTGATCTTTGCTGTATCTTCAGGCATGTTGAAAAAGAAAATAATGTAGCATTTCCCCTTGTCACTCTGTTCTCACTGTGTCCCTAATATTAAGCTTTCTCCCCATTTCTTACCCTCATGTTTAGGAGAAAGTCTGGAAAAGAATCACAGGCTAGTGAACTTCCCAAGGGTCTTCCAGGTTACTTGGTGCAAATTTTGAACGTGCATGCAGCTAGAGCTGATGTCCTTTCCTGACCCCTACTCAGAACACACATCAAGGCTCTTGGACATGGTACGCCCTTCGTCATTTAACAATAAAGTGAGCATAAAGACCTCTTTTTTTAATGAATTTTTTATATTCCATGTTAGGTAGTAAAAAATGATTCTTTCAGCGGAAATTTAAAACAAATTATTAATAAAAATACTTTTACCCAGGAAACAATCAGGCCTGGTTATTTAACAAAATGTATATATTGGAAACCAGGTGGAAAGGTGGTTTCATTTACCTGAATTCAATGTCCTACACAAGCAAGAAGATTCCCTTCCAATGGAAATTTAATTATGGTAAGATAGATCAAACCACTGAGTAATTGTTAAGTGTATGGAGAAACCTCAGATATGTGAACTTTTATAATTTTGTTCCTTCTTAGGGACTCTTTAGTTTTCTTTTCCCAAACCTCTTTATTTCTGTTGTTGTGTGGTGATGTACACAAAGTCCCCGGAAGATTAAATGAAAAATGTACTCTATTTGAAAGACAATTTGCCATAATGTTTTTTTTTTTCCTTGTATTTCTTCTAATTTATTATCTCTTCTGCCACCATATGTCTTTCAACTTATTTCCTGCCTATTTTCACTTCATTTCTTTCTTTCCTGTCTACTCTCTTTTTTTAACTTCCTTTATTTGCTCAGTTCTACCGTTATTTTTTTTTCCTAAGTAGTGACAAAGTTTTGACTGCTATGGAAAGAAATGGAAAAAACTATAGTGGTAATGAAAAAATGTGCAGACCCATTTGATATCATCTCTTAAGCAAAGTTATTTTACGGGATGATTTAGCAGCAATGATTAGAGAGGAAGATCATTTCTAAAAGCCAAAAAAAAGAAGAAGAAATTCTAAAATTTGAGGAGGGAAAGTTTGAAAATAATAAAAATAATGCAGTTGTTATAGTGTTGAAAATGGCATTTCCAGTTCTATGGAATAGTCTCAAGTACTCTTCAAAGACAGCTAGGCAATAATAAGTCTTCTTACAGCAAGTAGTACTGAAATCCTGGCACTGTATGCACAAATGTACAATATACCAAATTAAAATGAAAAATAGTTTACGAATATCCATCCGATTATACACAGATATCTAATTTGTTTGCTGGAATATAGTAAGTGTGGTGCTGTCAATACAGTTTAAAATATCTGTAATAAAAAAGAGAGAGACATGTGTGCATAAGTACACTGAGTTAGAAGGAGTCTCAGGAGCTTATCCTCGGAAGTTAAAAGAATTCTATTTTCTATTCATGCATTGCATGATTTATTATAACCATTCTATAGAGCAGCACCCAGCAGAGAAACTATAGTTAAAGGTGGCTTTTGTTTCCATCATAACTCCCCCCCTTTTGAATGATTTATCAGTGGGTTTTTTTATTTTCTTTTCACTAAAACTTGGAATGTAGGTACTTAAACTCTGAATCACTATTTCCTCAAATTTAATTTACATAAGTTTAGTCTTTTATTATTTTTTTCATCAACCAGATAAGCATAAAGAAAGGTCACTTGGGACCCCACACTGCTGCGTTTCTGAAATAGGGCAGCTGCTAAGAGGAAGCAGATAATAATTATCATAGGAGCATCCTTTTAAAAAATCCCCGATGGACAAAATGAGTATGTGGAGCATTCTAGGAGAATTCAGTCTTCTTTCAGAAACAGCTTCTTATTTCAGTCAATAGAGCATATTTCTGAATAAAATTTGCAGCACTTCATTCATAATTATAATTTAAGGCAGCAGAAACTATCCAAATCAAATGTAATATTAATTATTTCTCTGTAGAAACCTGAGCAAACTGTGACTTGCTCAAAAATCCAATACATTATAATTCTTTCAAGAAACTAATGGTTGAACCTAATATGTTTGGGTCTATTTTGAAAATCCTTCTTCTTTTTCTCTTTGGAAAAATATATTTTACATTTAGAACCATGGAAAATACATGCTAATACACATACACATCTTGCTTCATATAGTAGATAAGTTTTATTCTTTAAAAAAGCTCACTATTTCTACAGAAACTCATCTAGTGCCGTCATGATATCCACAGAAGTTATGTATTATCTAAGTGAAAATAGATCAGCGACAATATTTAAGTAGATGTTTATTTTTATTCTGGCTGGGAATGTATGTAGCATACTTTTAAATATAAATAATTTATAGTTGCGTCGTGTTTCTGAAGACTTGTATTCCCTTCCACCTCTCTAGCCTTCCCTATACAGTTTCTGTTATATTTTCAAATGTTTCTTATCTTTGTATTTCCCTTCTTAGGGTTATTCTATGCTCTCTTGTAGCTTCTCATGTTGAGTGCCTCATGCTGTCTCCTGATTTCACTTAACATCTTGGTGGATAGTTGAATTTACGACTATAGTCCAAGCCCCTCCCTTGCATTTTATACCACCTGCCACACAGCCTAAAGCACACCTTGACCTACATGTGCCTCAGCACCTGAGACTCAGATCGGATGAGATCTGAATCCTGTATTTTGTTTCCAAAGTCTTCCCTAGATTTTTGTCAATGCCAGTGAAAATTAAAATTATTCTTGGGCGGCGCCTATGGCTCAAAGGAGTAGGGCGTCGGCCCCATATGCCGGAGGTGGTGGGTTCAAACCCAGCCCCCAGCCTTGGACAAAAACTGCAAAAAAAGAGAAAATATATATATATATTTTGTCCCTCATGTCACGTAAGCACTTTTGTTTCTGAGCAGATTTCTTATAATTGGAACTTAACAGAAAACATTACTAGAAAATAAATGAACACCGTCTTCTAGTGTCTCTTGTAAACCTTGGCATACCCCAAGCTTCAAGCCTCAGTATATTATTTCATAATGAATCTTTTGCTGTCTCTATGTTTATACTTCTAAATATATTCTGGATGCCTAGAAAGTATGAAGTGCATAACATACATTCACCAATCTGATTGGTGAAAGCATTTAAAATAAAAACATCCTCATAGATTTAATTGTATATTTCACTTAGTTCTATTTGCTTCAATCATTTTTATTAGATTTAATATTTATCCACATGATGTATTAGAATTATTTTTACATTTTGAAGTTTGCTAATGTGTCACATAAGTTATGGCTGAACACGTAACTACACGTGATTATATTAGTTTTCAAAAAGATCAATGATATGGTATTTCCACTTTCCTCATTAATTTATTCAAACTCTACAAATGATCAAAACTGGGCTCTTTCCTCTTTGATAACTCATTCCTCATTATTTCAACCAAATATATAGCTCTCCTACCTTTGAAATTTTAGATTATTACAAATATTTTTGTTTGCTTAAGTTGATGCATCTATTACATGTATAAGTGACCCTGCTTCATATAATTATCATTGGCTAATTGAGAACAGAATTCAGAAAGTTTTAATTTCTTTGTATATTAAATTGTACAATATATAAAAATAAGAACAGGCATTTATGTAATTGTTTTAATGAATTAACTTGTAAAAATGTTAAATTTATATGCTTGCAATTAAGAATACTTTCATAAAATGTCTTTTTATTTTTAGTTTTTTGCCTGGTTATTTGATGCTAACCTACCAAAATAAGTTAATGAAATAAATGTAGTAAAAATGAAACTTTTGGATTTTGGACAAATATTATTTAAACATTACATATCTCAAAATATTTATGCTCAAAAGTTCAATGTTTCAAAACACTTAAATATAAATACTAGTATGTAGTTTACTTTTTTTTTTTTAAGAGACAGAGTCTCACTTTGTCACTCAATGTAGAGTGCCTTGGTGTCACAGCTCACAGCATCCTTCAGTCCTTGGGCTTAGGTGAATCTCTTGCCTCAGCCTCCTGAGTAGCTGGGACTACAGGTGCCTGCCACAATGCCTGGCTATTTTTTTGTTGCCGTTTAGCCGGGGCCAGGTTCAAACCAACCACTCTTGGTATATGGGTCTGCCGCCCTACACACTGAGCCACAGGCGCCGCCTGTAGTTTACTTTTTTCAATGTAATAATTACATATCACTCTATCATGTTTATTTTAATTTATATACCTAAAAATTCTTTTTTTCAGGATAGCATTATGCTTCCAGAACACTAGTATTTTAAACCGTTTAGGCGTTATAATTTTACTGGGGTATAATTGACATAAAATTTACCACACTATACAGAGTGTACATGTATTCACCCAGGAAGCTATCCTAATATTGAAGTTGATCAGCGTGCCCATTGCCTCCTTAGTTTCATTATCTCCTTAGTATAAGCTCTGTCCCACCACACCCTGTCCTGTAGCATTCTCTGATAGAAATGTGCTTTCTGTGTTTATAGATCAGTTTGCAATTCATAAAATTTTATAACAATTAAAACCTCATATTACCTATTCTGTCTTTGGCTTCTTTTATTATTCAGTATAATTATTTTGAGATGACTCCATGTCATTTCATCATTTTCTTAGTATTTCAGTTTATTTTATAAATGAATGATATAATGTTCTATGAAGAATATACCAAGACTAGTTTATCAAAGGCCCTCTCAATGTGTAAATTGTCTGATTCTCCTAACCGTGTCTTTTGCAGAGTAAAAGTTCTCAGTTTTGATGTTCAGTTTGTCTGCCCTTTTATGATTGATACTTTTGGTATGGTGTCTAAAAATTATTTACTCAACCTAAGGTCATAACATTTTGTCTTATGTTTTTTACTAAAAATTTGGAATTTGCACTTATTTCTATGATTCATTTAAAGTTCAGTTTTGTATAGAGTGTCCTGTAAAATCAAAGGGTTTTGTTTTGCTTTTTCATCTGGATATAAAATTGTTGCAGTACCATTTCTAAAAAGTGTAGACTTCTCCACTGAAATTTCTTTGTGCCTTTGTCAAAATCAGTTGTCAAAATACTTGTTTACTATGAAAGTTTTGAGATCTACCATTTTCTGCCCCACTCTTTCCCTCACAGCATCTTTTCTTATTCTCCTGTGCAGGTTTCAACTTGTTCAGCTTATCAGTGTTGCTGGGAAGGTTTCATTGGTTTCTGCCCACATGGACTTCATGGTCCTTGATTTATGTAGACCCCCCAAACTCTCGTAATGGCCTATATATCTCTTACATTCAATTCCATTGATGCACTTATGTATAGCTATGCTAATTAAACAGAGTCTTGCATATTTATTATTTTTTTGAAATCAGTGGCTGCTAGCCCTCAAATTTTGTACTTTTTCATTACTGCTTTTTCTATTTTAGGGGAATTTGCCTATTTCTTTTGGTAGTTCTCTCAGCTATTGCTTAATATATCTTGAAGCTCTGTTAGTAGACGCATAACACATGAGATTCTTGTATCCTCTTGAGAAATTGCTCCCTTTACAGTCAGGAAACTATATTCTTTATTGCTGGTATACTCTTATTTCTGAAGTACATTTTGTTTGATATTAATATAGACATTTTTCTCTGGGTAGTGTTAGTATGGTATACCTCTACCTACCTTTCATTTTTAACACTATTGGAATCTTTATATTGGAAACATGATGTTTGCTTTTTTAAATGACATGACAGTACAGATCTTTTAATGAGACTATTTAGATTTGTTGTGGTTGTTGATGAAATTAGGTTAATTTTACCATCTTGGCTGTTTCAGTTTGATTCATCAGTGTTTTGAAATATAAGAAGACACACAGAAACAAAGAATGCTGGAGAGAAGGTAAATAGTGGGATCACACTTATGGTGCATCTTAGAAGGGTAAAGGTGAAACTCACTAAATGCAGAACACAAATGTTTTCACACAATAAACAAGAAAATCCCATGAAGGTTATGTCGAACAGTTGGATGAAAATGTTTCAGATTGTATATGAAGCCAGCACATTGTACCCATGATTGCACTAATGTACACAGCTATGATTTAATAAAAAATAAAAAAAAAATTAAATAAGAAACAAAGAATGCCAGTCACAATTCCACTGTCTAGTGAAAACTACTTTTATAGCTTTGGCCTACTCAAGGCAACATCATTCCACACAATTTACATCCTCATGTTTATGCCTTTCTAAGGATAAATGTTTAAATGCTAAGTTATTACTCAAACTTTTGAACTCATAAACTGCTCAAGGTTGTCATTTACTAAAATAAGAAAAAAATCTTTAACATTTTCAGAGATTTAAATAGTTTGTTGTTTACTTTTGCTTCTTTTGTTAGAGTGGAACATTCTTATAGTTACTGAGAATCAATTTATTCTATGAATTTATTTTCTTTGATGTTTTGACATATTTTTCTGCCCCCAACATGTGTCTCATTAATTTGTTAAAAGATTTATGAAATGTATTTGTTATACATAATTGATCATTTTTAACTTCAATTTTCCTCATGATACTTTTGTTTCTCACATATAAGCACGTTATGCAAAGACACATATCATTCCTTTACATTTCTATTATCTGAATGTACTTTGCAACCTAAACAATTCATATGGAATTATTTTTTCTGCTTCTTTATTTCTGTTTTTTTAACACTGGAAATACATTTGCTCAAAGGACCACCCTGAACTTAATTTTAATGTGCCAAGATATGAAATGGCTTAAATGCCAGTCAACTCAGGAATGAATTAACAAACTATGTCTATGTAGACCGTGAATATTCAGCTGTAAGGAAAGACGACGACTTTACATTTTTTTGTATTAACCTGAATAAAGTTCAAATACATTCTTCTTAGTAAAGTATTATATGAATGGAAAAGCAAATATCCAAAGTACCGAACTTTATTATAAAGCCAGTAGACAATCTAAAACATGTCCACATAGGAGAAAAACATAATTAAATTCAAGGGGAAGGGGAACACGGAGCAGGGTGGGGGGGGTTGGTGTACTCCCACTTAGTGGGCACAATGTAAGCATGTACCCCACTTCTTCTGGGTGCAGGACACAAGTATAAGAGGGCCTCTATGTAACAAATCCAAATATTGTGACTTGGTTGTTGGTATCCTCACATTAACCAGAAATTTATTTTAAAAAAGAATTAATATATCTACTTTTTTATTCCTTTAATAATTAACTTTTTAAAACAAAATGTCATTTACTTACTGAATAATCTACTTTTTCTTGGCAACACATGACGAAATATTGATTTTTTTTAGTAATTCTTAGATGAAGAGCACTCATTTTATTTGCTTGTTACTCCCTGTTAATATATAACAAAGCAGACTCAAGCCTGTAGGAACGGGAACAGAGGCTTGCAGAGGCAAAGCAGTGGATTTTTGAAATACATAAGTAGACGCTGGACGTTAAGGAGCAGACTTGGGTGTTAGATGTTGAACAGCTGTGGAGCTTCAGTGTGAGACTTGGGTTGGGGGGGCGGAGCAGTACCCAAGCATGTGCTGGCTATTCCGTACTTGGAATGTACTTCCTCAATAAATAGCGGCTGCAGAGGTGGCTTGGGGCCTTTCCCTGACACCTATGGTGGGCGCACCTCTTACAAATTTGGAACTTACAATCCATGGTCTGGCCTGTTTCCTTGGGGACAGCACCAACAACTGGTGTAGTTGGCAGGACAGCAGTTTGGGCCAAAGGGAAAATCACTTGAAGTAAGTGTACCCTTTGTCAATATTGCAGGAGGGAGTTCCAGGGAGGAAAAAGGAACTCTCCATCCAGATTGACAAGGGACAACGTAACCTTTGGCCACCAAAGGTACTTACCAAGGGGGAAACGGCACTTCAAGTAAAACCCTTAGCAAATCATAGGTAACCTGCCATCAGTAACTTACCAAAAGACACCTTTGGCAAATCATAGGCACTTACCAAAGGGATATTAAGACTTTTGGCAAATAATAAGCCATTCCCTGTCTAATCTACCAAGGGAAATGGTAATTGTAGTGAGAGACAGCTTTTTAAATAGCCAAAAAATTCACAGGAAAGCAATGGGTGGCTCCTCACCCAGGGAGTCGCAACAGCTCCAGACGGATAAAGAAGGTGATGAGGTGGGGCTGCAGGTTCAATGAGAACAGGATGTGGACGAACCCGGGGCTTTGGACTCTGTGTCCTCCCATCCATTGCACTTTTGTGCCTCAGTAAAGCTAAGCTGAATCAAACCCTAAAAGTCAGGATTAAGCAGTTAGAAGACCGGTTGAATGGTCTCACAGTTAAGAGTGCTCATATAAAACCTCCGACTATGTCCTCAGCACCCGTTTATGAAAATAGCTCTCCCACCACCCTAGTTATGAAAGCACTGTTAGGGGTGGCCAAACGGGTGACTTTACTCTGGAAAATACTTTGGGACTCTTTCCTGTTACAGTTACTGACATTCCTCCCAATCTGCCATATTCTAAAGGGGACCAACACTTTAGTCATGTGTTAATATCCTACAAGATCTAAATTAGGCTGTAACACAGTAGGGCATGCAGTCCCCGTTTTCTAGAGGCTTATTACAGAGATCGGCACAAGAGCAGTGTTTTATTCCAGCTGATTGGGACATACTGGTCAGAACTGTTCTTGAGTCTGGTCAATATTTACAATTTAAAACTTGGTAGAAGAAAGAGACTGACGTGCTAAGTCGCCAGAACCAGAAGAGGAATGTTTCTGAAACTTCAGAACAGCTCCCTGGCTCTGGTCAGGGGACAGACATTCCAAAACAACTTCAGGATGACGGTATAGCTTAATACAAACAAAGCTGTGCTGTCTTCGAGTCTAGGAAAAGGTTCAGGCCCCCCTGGACATGTTTCTAAATCTTTTATTAAAGTCATGCGGTCTGGAAAATGAGACTTACACTGACTTTTTAGCTCGATTAAAAACAGTAGATAAAACTGTGGCTTAGCCAGAATGTAGAAATATGTGTTTTCAAACCTTAGCATTTGAAAATGCTAAACGTGAGTGTAACAACAAGAACAACAGTGGCTGCCTGCTCTCTGGGTCAAACCTCAACATGAGCAGAAGACCCCGCCGACACCTTAATGAATCTCTTCAGTAACTCCTTCTTCACCTCCAAATAGCTCTCTATCGATGATGTTGCCTATGAACATATTTTCCAAAGTCTCTTAAATCATTTATATTATTTTTTATCTGCTTCAATTACATCTTTCTTCTTTTTTATTCAGCCTCAGTTCTATTGTATATTCTAACTTGATTCTAAGCTAGAGACATTACTGCTTCTAGTCTCCACCTCAAAGGCCTTGACCCATGCTAAACCCTGCCATTTGAGCCTCTTACTATATGACATGTAAATGTAGTCAAATGAATGGACTCATTCTCCCTAAGTGGGCAGTTTCAAACATCAGCAGAACCTTTAATGTAATCATCAAATTATTTACTTTTTCTTGGTCAACAACAATTAGGCTTTCTCTGAAATAATCATTTAAGACTTAAAGAATCTCTGTAAGTGTCATACCAGGTCTCCACTCTATCATTCACAGTAAACAATTGTCCTACCGGTAAAATGAAGAAAATTAGAAATAATGATGTTATCTTTTAACATCCTTCTTCCTATTCCCAGAAAAATATCAATTCTGCAGGCCTGCTGCTAACCATCTTTTGCTCAGTAGGCCTCTTCTTCTCTTATATATGGGTAATCTATGAGGAAATGGAAATCATATTTCTGTGGATGTTGTGAAATAGCCTGAAATTCATGTGTTAGATTTGAAATATGGAAAATAAAGTACACTGAATATATTACTAACAGTAATCTTATTCTCTCTGCCCTTATCCAGAGTTGAACACACACTTTAGGATTCCATATACATTGGCCATCTTATTTCTCATAAATGATTGCAAAAAAAAAAAGTAATTTTGCAATGAAGCAAAGAGAAGCAGTTGATTTGTCCAAGCCACCCCATACAGCGACTTCAGAAGACAGCCTATATCTCAGGCTCCGATCTCACAAGGTAACATTTAGTGGGAATGATGCCTATTGTTAGGAGATCCAATTTTTTGTCAGATCAGACTTTCATTAATCATATTTAGAGTTAGTTTCTGCAAGGAAATGAAACACAATCATGAAACACGTTCCAAATGAAACACGTTCCAAATTTATCCTGTTCCCTTCATTTTTGCATATTTCCATATAATAGTGAATAAAAGCTAACAGACACATCCAGATGATCAAATTCCAAACTCAGAAGTCAAGGATGCGTTATGTAAATTATACTTAATAAAATTACCTTGTCAAAGAAAATGCAGTTTCCGTTTTACATTTATTTGTTCGCACTGATGCTTATATAATCTCACTGATTCACAGATTTGTTATACAGTTATACATTACTTATAAAAAAAGGTCATCTCATGAACAAAAATTACCTTAAATATATGAATATGAATAAACCTGTATTGATCTAAATTTGTGTAGCTTTTATAAAATTAGCTAACCACACTTTTCTCATCTTATTTTCAAAGTACATTGAAACAAAGACAGCTCCTATTTGGGGGACAAGCAGCATCAACACCCTTTTATAGAGATCCCTGATAAATGTTTTGGTCTCAGGTCTATCACTAACCAGCTATTTCCTTAAGTCAAATGATCTCCAAAGAACTCAAGGTTTTTTAATGAACAAAATAAAAAGTTAAGCTGGATAATCTTTGTGATCCTGCTAAGGTCAATTATTTTGTGACTACATTTACACAAATATCTCCACAGTGTCATCAGCACATGGAGGACTCTGCAAAGAATGCAGAAAGTATTTCTTTTTGGCACCCCGTATAAAGCCATGACATAACCGGTGAGTTGTAGGAGGTTTTGATTATATTTCCTTTTCACTTCAGTCTAATGACTTCAAGTTTCTTTAATCTTTGATGCTATTATAGTGGCATAAACTTACATAAATAATTTATTATGTTCTGTATTATTTAAAGAAGCAATTTTCTCTTCTTAAGAACATAAATGCTAAAAAATATTAACCATAATACCTAAGTACCAGTGGGAAATACCTAACATCAAGTCACCAATTCAATTAATATATTTTCATTAGAATAAACCTAATGGAAAAATTGATTTAATTTCCTAGGATATAATTAATTTCTGAGTATATAATTAATTTTCAAAACTCAATTTGATACATAATAATTCATTATTTAGAATATATACCTATACACAGTGAACATCTAATTTCCAGATGACAATGGAAAGGTGTTATAATATACATAGGTGAAAGGGGTGGCACCTGTGGCACAGTGAGTAAGGCACCAGCCCCATATGCCAACGGTGGCGAACGTGAACCTGGCCCTGGCCAGACTGCTACAAAAAAAGGGCCGGGCATCATGTTGGGTGCTTATGGTCCCAGCTGCTCAGGAGGCTGATGCAAGAGAATCGCCTAAGCCCAGGAGCTGGAGGTTGTTGTGAGCTGTGATGTCACAGTACTCTACTGAGGACAACAGGATGAGACTCTGTCCCTAAAAAAAATAATAATAAATACATAGGTGAAAGATGTATTCAAAGTGCATTATGGATAAATGGATTTAGTAGAGTATAAAAAATTATGGATGTGGTTTCATATTCCACATTGCAATCAGTATTTAAGAAAATATTTAGCCATCAGGGGTGGCTTGCCTACAATTCTGGCTACTTAGGAGGCTGAAGCAGGAGGATTGCTTGAGCCCAGGTGATCAAGTTTGCAGTGACATATGATCACCCCACTGCACTCCAGCCTGTCTCTAAAATTGTAAAAAAAATAAGTTTATCAATAGTGTAGTATAAAAATAATATCTACATTTATGTAAAAATGCAGTTAAAAAGCTCCTCTCTTTCCCTTTATAATTGGGCAAGACTATATTTTCTTCATTTTATACACCTAAATATCATATTTTAATATATCAAATGTAGAAGAAGATATGAGAATCTACCTGTTTTTGTTAAGTGACACATTAAAGGGAATAGCAAAAACCTAAAGCAATGTCACAAAAAAATACATTAGTTATATTAACATAAAGTGGGTTATTGTAGATATTTTAAAATTAATTTATATTTTTAATTTTCTTAACATTAACATATGAATCTCATAAATGAAAATTCTTAGATGTTCTATATTTTTAAAAACAATATAAAGAGGTCTTGAAGCCAACATATTTTAAAACCACTGGTCTTCAATACAAAAGAGTATGATAAATAATTTAGTAAAGTCATTTATATGCAGAGTAAAGGAAGGAGCCTGACATACACTTAAGGGTATTGTGTATTTTAGCCATAATTATGCATGATATATAAAAGATATGCCCTAAACATTAACATTTGCTACCCCTGCTTAAAGTACTAAAAGTAAATTGTTTCTTTAAATAAAATTTTGTTTATATTTTCAACACTTTTTGCATTATCAAAATAACGCTTTCACTATAAACAACTATAAAGTCAGATAAAATATTTTATGCAACTGTTTTCAGGCTGTGAATAAATGAAGATACTGAGAGCCCTTAGAGGAAGAAATCATATGCATTAAACCCTAAGATTGCTCACCGATTCAAGGTACAGAGAACTGACATCTGAGTAGAACAATGGTTACACCCAGGTCAAGTACAAGTGATCAGAACTGGAGGCAAAGGAATTGACTGATTTCTATAGAGCAGAGAATTGAAATGCAAAGACATGATAGAAAGGGCACCCCAGAGACCTATGGGAGGTACTCCCCAAATATCTGACAACTCAAAAAGCTGAGTGAGCTCTGTATGCACTAAACGAGACCTCCCAAGCTTATCATCAGATAGCGCTACGCAGTCCAGAGACAAAAGCAATGCTGGGCGCTTCAGAAACCAAACTCTTTCAGAGAAATAGTCTCAGTATCATGAAATATGTCTGACACCTACCTGAGACACCAGGAAGTCTGGTTGTAGGAGTAACAAACACTTTGTAGAGTAGAAACTAAACTATACCGACTTGACCAAAACTTAAAACCATGCCTTGACAAGATCTGTGGAGGAAACAAGAGATGAGAACGACCGAGTCCTGCCAGGTAGAAAGGGCTCAGGAACACGGTACTCTCACTCATCTCCACTAACAAAACTTAAAACGAAGCCTGTGAAGTCCAAGCTCATCAGCCGGCAATTCACCTACCTACTAAAGGTAATCTAATCTCTATGTTTCATTAACTATAATTTATAATATTCAATCACAAATTACTACATAAGGAAAGTGGAGACCATGATATTTCTAAGCCAGAAAAATGTAGGCTAATGGTAGAAAACTGATGGTAAATAACACTAATGGTAAAAAACATAGATATTAGATTTAGCAGACAAGAAGAAAATTTAGTGATAATAGAGTATATATTACGTATACACATATATGTAATATGTATACATATATACTCTTTATATATGTAATATGCAAACACACACATACATGTTTATTATATGTACGTGTGCATTAAATATTAATGAAATGTGTTTAAAAGTTAAAATGTGATTTTAATGAACGCAGGTAAGAAATTTTAGCATAGAGTTGGAAATTCAAAGTATATTATGGAAATTTTAAAAGTCTAGAATAGCAAAGCACAATGACCTAATGAAATATTTACTGAATGAACTTAAAAACTCATTGGAGGTGATGGACAAAGAATAAGAAGAAAGAACAATAGAAATTATTCAATGTAAAAACAGATTGGAGAAAAGAATACATAGATCTTATTACACTATCAAAACTTCTTACATATTTGTGTTTTTTTCTTTCTTGTGGGCATGTAGTTCTTTATATATTGGTATCATATTAGTATTGGGTACATTGGATACTTTTTTCCCTCCATTCTTGAAATATTTCATTAGCCTAAACTTTTGTGTCCTCATATTAATTTGATATAAACAGCTTCTTACATAGATAAAATTATACCACAAAAAGAAGGAAAAATGTATTTTAAAAGATAAAATGTTTGAATAAATAATGTTTGTACACTTCTAAACATAATTTGAAATACACACATATACACACATACACATCCACACCTTAACTGAAAAGAGCCAAGAAACTTATTATCTAAAGTTGAAAGTGGTTTTCTATACATACAGTCACTCATATAGACACTCACACCTGAACAAAAAAATCCAAGAAATTTATTACATAAAGTTCCATTGGCTTTGGGGGTCTTTTCTGGCTCCATACAGCACTAGATCTGCAAAAAATGGCATTGTTATTTTAATGGCAACTACTTTAATGCTGTAAATCACCTTGGGTAGTTTAATCATTTTAACAATGTTGATTCTGCTGATCCATGAGAATGGTGTATTTTTCCATAGATTTACACCCTTTGCAATTTCTTCCATTGGTGTTTCGTAAATTTCCCTATAGAGATCTTTTGCTTCCTTTGTTAAGTATATTCCTAGGTATTTTATTTTCTTTGTTGCTACTGTTAAAGTTATTGTATCTTTGAATTGATTCTCAGCTTAACTCCTGGCATATATAAACCTATTGTTTTAATTTACACAAAGAAATTAATAAATTGAGGCTTTGCTTATTTTATTTATCAATGTCATGATAAGTCTCTTAGTTGAATCAGTGGGGTTTTCTAGATATAAGATCGTATCATCTGCAAAGAGTGATATTTGATTTCTTCTTTCCCTATTTGAAAGCCCTTGATTTCTTTCTCTTGCCTAATGGTCTGGCAAGAACTTGAATAAAAGTAGTAAAGAGGGCAACCTTTTCTGGTTCCAGATCTAAGTGCAAATGCTTTCAATTTTGCCCATTAAATGTGATGTTGGCTGTAGCTTTGTCATATATAGCTTTTATACTTTTGAGGAAATTCCCATTTATACTCATTATGTTGAGTATTATTATCATGAAAGGGTGCTGAATTTTATCAAATGCTTTCTCTGTATTGATTGATGGGATCATATGGTATTTCGCTGCATCTATTTATGTGGTGAATTACATGTATAGGTTTGCATTTATAGAACCACCCTTGCATCTCTGGAATGAAGCCCACTTGATCATGATGCATTTTTTTGATGTCCTACTAAATTTGTTTTCCTATGATTTTATTGAGGATTTTTGCATCTATACAAATAAGATATATTGGTCTATACTTTTCTTTTTTAGTTGTATCCTTTCCTGGCTTTGTTATCAAGGTAATATTGGCTTCATAGAACGAACGGGAGAATTCCTCCCTTTTCAATGTTATGGAATAATTTCTGTAGTATAGGTACAAATGCCTCCTTGTAAGTTTGGTGAAATTCACATGTAAAACCAAGGCTATGGTGACTAAAACAGCATGGTACTGGCAAAAGTCAGAGACATAGACCTATAGATAAGAACAGAGAACCCAGTGATGAAACCATCCTCATTATCCCATCTGATTTTTAACAAAATGGGTAAAATCATACACTGGATAAAAGAATCCATGTTCAATAAATGGTATTTGGAAATACTAGACAGCATATATAAAAGACTGAAATGGGATCCACACCTTTACCACTCACAAAAATTCATAATGGATAATAGACTTAAAACTGAATCAGGAAACTATTAGAATTCTAAAAGAAAATACTGGAAAAACTCTATACATTTCAGACTAGTCAGAGAAGTCATGAAGAAAACTCCCCAGACAATCACAGCACCAGCAAAATTAAATAAATGGAACCTGATCAAATTAAAAAACTTCTGCATAGCCAAGGACACAAAAAACAAAGAGACAACCCACAGAATGGTAGAAAACATTTGCACACTATATACATAATAAGATTAATAATCAGAGTCTAAAAAGAACTCAAGTGAATCATCAAGACACAATGAAACAACCGCATTAAAAAGTGGGCAATAGACATGAAAAAAACTTTCCAGTGATCACCAACATACTCATGAAAATTTCTCCATGTTTGCAATTATTGGGGAAATGCAAACCAAGCCACAATGAGACATCAACTAACTTCAATGAGAATGGCTCATATTTAAAAGTCCCAAAGCAAAAGAAGCTGACATGGATGTGGAGAGAAAGAACTCGCACACTATTGGTGAGACTGCAAACTCTTGTGTACAAATTCTGTGGAAAATCATATGGAGATATCTCAGAGTACTTAAAATAGCTCTACCACTTGATCCAGTAATCCCACTGTTGGGTATATATCTAAAGGAAAAAAACCATCCCTTTTTATAAGTGACATTTGCACATGAATGTTTATAGCAGCACAATTCGTAATCACAAAGATCTAGAAAAAACCCGAGTTCCCCCCCTTACATGAGTGGATTAATAAAATGTGATATATGCATACCCTCGAGTTCTACTCAACCATAAAAAAAGTGGCCATCTAATATCTCTTGTGACAACCTGTATGAACCTGGAAACCATCCTCCTAAGTAAACATTTCAATTATAGAGAAATAAACACATGCTCAGTAATAAATGATCAATACTTAAGTGCATATGTAGAAGTAAATCTCAATGAAAATTAAACTGGGGGAGGGTGGAGGTGGGGTTGGGTAAACACCTACTGGGAACAGTGAACATTGTCTGGATAAAGGGCACACTTACAACTTTGACTTAATCTGAACAGAAACAAAATATGTAAACAAAACATGTGTACCCCTTAACATCTTGAAATTGGAAAAAAGAATGATTCAAGAAGTTTGGCAAACTCTAAACAGGATAAAAATAAATTAGGTCACACCTACATGAATTATAAGCAAACTTGGAGAAGTTAAAGATAAATCTAAAATAATCAGATTGTGAGGAATGCTCATTGTCTACAAGGAAACAAGAATAATAATGATGATTGCTTCTTTCGCAAGAGAGAATGGAAACTTGCAAAAAGTACAGCATCTACATGCAATGCTTTAGAGTCAATGTCAAAACAAAATTTTATATCTGGTGATATCCCGTGAAAGGTGAGAATTGGTCACCAGGAGCTTATCATACTTTATTCCACTTAGAGAGGAAACAGGTTTGTTGGAATTCTAAAAACACTGCCACTGGTGTCTCTGGAACATTTTCCTTCTGAGTAGGAATGCCTTCTGACTAAAATAGAAAAGAGGATTTAAAAAAAGGTGGTTGTTTTTACTCAACATCAGAGAGAATGCCATCGGCAATCCAAAGGTAGAATTTGGCTAAGTAATAACCCACTTCTGAGAAAAACCTTTGCAGGCAACTGCAGTCAAATTATTTTAGTTTATTTTCTCTGGCTTATAAATTTATGGGAGAAATGTTTGTTCTTTCTTTTCATTAAGTTTGCTTGATTTTTTGTGTTATGAAACTGTAAGATGAATACAATTGTGAACTTCACTCTCAAATTATATTTTTGTTGCATGTGAAATTTATATATTTCCCAAAAGGCTAATACAAAATGTACTTATATACTATGTAACCTCTAATCTTGTCAAAATTTTCTGTCAAAATATTAATATAAATTATATGTAGACATAAAAAGGTGTTAATCATAGAATAAGTATAATTAAATATACACTATTTCCAAAATTTTCTCTACAGATGAACATTTACATTTAAAATTATTTTTCTTGATTTCTATTCTTATAAATGTAATACTATTATTCATTGCTATGTTTTACATTGGCATATGTATAGAATTCCTAAGTCCTTCGATTTATTGAAAAACTTCACAAATTCAAAAACAAAACAGTGGTAAAATAAGAGAATAAGTAATACCTGTAACTTAGTTTTCAGGATTTTCCAAACTGGTCTTCCTGTGATTACTTTGTTTTATGTTAATACGTCATTCATATTTTTCCTTCTTTATAAGTTTCTTAGATTTAATTTATGCTTTGAAGATTGTGTAATTGAATGTAGCCCTGACATATTATGTAAAATGATATGTCATTTGATTCATTGTGAGGCATATGTATTTACAAATATTGATATTCTATATATATATATATATTTCAAACTTTACTTCATTTTTATATGTTGACTTTTGATTTCTCAAAATAATATTTTCTTGACTATTTTATAACATATAATTTTTAGTTATATAAAGCTTAAATAAATCATCTATGAACATTCCTTAACAAATCGAATTTACAAATGAGAAAGCCATGCCCTAAATAACCCATTTAGGGGACTCATATCGTTTTAGCCAGATACCTGTCAAATCTGTTTTACCTGGATTGTTTTGCATAGCAACACAGATTCATCATGGAAGGAAGAAATAGTAA
Source organism: Arctocebus calabarensis (assembly GCA_963573935.1). Taxonomy (NCBI): domain Eukaryota; kingdom Metazoa; phylum Chordata; class Mammalia; order Primates; family Lorisidae; genus Arctocebus; species Arctocebus calabarensis. Next base: position 11,957 of record CAUYON010158401.1, on the reverse strand, counting down.
ACGCCTTTCTTTTCTGCTACTAGACATTAAAAATGTCAAATTATGTGCCATACAGATTAATGCAAATCAAAATTACAGGATGTATTTAACATCTTACTAATTGTGTTTAAGTGTATCTGTGGGAAAAAATTCGATGAATTTCAGCTGTTTTACTATAACTACTCTGAACACTTACCATGAGAGGGCCGGGTGGAAAAGGCCCACTATGAAATGTTAGATGAAAGTGCATTCTCTGGTACAGCTATAATCATGCTTGGCCGTTAGGATATGCCAAGACAAGTTTCAGGGGAATTGAAAGGCCATTGATATGACAGACAAGGGGTCCTAATGCATTCCCTTGATCTTCCCAGATCTTTTAGTAATAACTGAAGGTGAATAGAGACTTGTTGTTAATTAAGGTCTGAAGTAATAATCGAGACAGAAGAAAAAAGAAACTTTTTGATGTTTAACTGAAAAGATTATGAAGTGGCAAGGCCAGATACTATAGATTAAGTGCACAGCTACCTTAAATCAACAATTCTCTTTGTTAAAACACCTTTTTACTTTTCTGAGGCTTTTGGTAGAGCTTGTCCAAAGCGCCTCGATGTTACAAGTTTTGAATAAATAATTCTTTTACAGATTTTACACTTGTAATTTATTTAGGTGACTGTCAGAGATTAAAGGGTTCTGAATTCATACCAAATTATCCTTCTGCAATTGGTAGAAAACGGTATCTGCTTTAATATTTCTCCACCATTTTTTTTAAATCTAAAGCAATGTCAAGACATCTAATCTTTCTCTGATAAGTGAAAATCATGGACAATGGTTATTAAGATTCAGATCACTCTTCTTTCTTGGCTTATTTAAGGTCTTCAATTTCTGACATATTTAAAAAATTCATTTTTTAGTTCACTAATTACAAGGACCGGCAGAGCTTTACTGTGACTGAAAGATTGTATTCAGTGGCAAGAAACAAACCCAGCAAGAGAAAACTGGGTTTCACTGCAGTAGGCATTGTTTAATTTAGCTTTCTGGGGCTTCCAGAAAATCTCCCTTGTTCTGGGCCATTGAAAAGATTACCTTTCCAAAACACAAAGGAAGGAAGGGAATTATATTTCATGTTGTTTAGCCTTCCACACAGAACATGACTTGCACTTTCCTAGGTGTTTGCTCTTGCTTAATTATGTGACTATTAGTGGTTTTATCTGAACCTGTTAATCTGATGGATTTCTGTTACCTATTATACTCAAAACACACGTGAGGCCTATGTATTTATACATACGAGAAGGGAATGAAGAAAAATAACTTCACTGCTGCAAAATAAAGTATAAGCAGAAATAGAAACAAGAAGAAGGTACGTGTACCCCTTAAGAAGCAGAATGGTAATTTTTTCCTTTAAAAGGGAAAATAGTACAGATGTTTATGTTTCCACAGTTAAAATTTTTAAATTTTGAGTTATTTCTATGGAAAGCTAAATAACCCACAAATATCTAAAATCAAAAAAGAGAAGCAAAAACATATTAGCTAGACTTATAGACACAATGATCAAAATAAAGAAAAATATAAATATTTAGAAAAGTTGGATAAAGATAATGGGTGAGGAAAGTAGGATTTATATGCTAGAATTTTTTGTATCGATCTATGTATGTAGTCTTTCAATAATAATACATTGACAATTATTGTAGTTTTATAACCATCTCAAAATCAACTAGTATGAGTCCTTGCACTTTGTTATTTTTTACTATTTTATTTAAGGTTGTTTATGTTTTATTATAAACAACAGAATAAATTATTGTGATTTATAAAATAGGCTGCTGGTTTTTTTTTTTTAATTCATTGAATCTATGGGTAATGTGAGGAAGAAGTGACATCTTGAAAATACTGTCTTCTAATCCATGAATATGTAATATCTCTATATTTATTTAGATTTAGATCTTTGATAGTTTGAGTAGAGTTTTATAGTTTTCTATACATAATTTTATCAGACTTATGCTTATTTCATTTCTTCATACCTATTTTAAATCACTTTTTGATTCTTTTTAAATTTCCAATTCTAATTTCAAAATTGCTAATTTCAATTTTCAATGCTGGTGTATAAGAAGGCAACTAACTTTTGCGTTAGCCTGCATCCAGAAATTTTACTATACTCATAGAAGACTTTGGGTTGACTGTTCGAGATCTCCATAAACAATCACGCCCTCTGTGAACAAAGGCAATTATTTCTCCTTACCAAATTGTATACTTTAATTTACTTTTCTTATTGTGCTAGGTTGGATTTCTAGTTTGATGTTGAATAGGAGTTGTGGGAGAGGGTATCCCTGCCTTGTTCCTCTTGTTAGTGGGAAACCATCTAGTTTTACAGTATTAAATATGTATATTAGTTGTGTTTTTTCCTAAACATGTCCTTTATCAAAATAAAGAAATTACCTCTACTCCTACTTGGCAGAGAGTATTTATTACCAAACATGTTCCCCAAATTTCTGCTTACATCAATTAGAAATTCAAGTCATTTATTTGGTATTCAGCACACCTCCTCATAAGTCACATTTTGTACCTTATATTTGAAGGCTTATTGAACTTTAGTCTGGTCATAGATTTAGAAGCAAAGCAGAGTGGTGGACATGGGTCTTAGTGAGAATCAACATTATTCAGCAAACCAGCTTCCTTAGGGGAAACAGTTAAATTTCCTCTAGCAAGGCAGGGTTAATCCTCTTAAACAGAGATGAAGAGGCCTCTAGGAGTGGAAGTGGGAAGGTTGTCTCTACTAGACATGAAGAGGAGAAGGCTTCTCAGAATTTAAGGGCTTAATGCCCCCTCTTCTTCAGGGGCCTGCTCTAATCTTGCAGGTTCCCACCACAACCTAATTAATATCTTAATTCTAACAATAGTTACCCTACTAGGATGGGCATTATACCTACTGTGTAATTCAGCCAGTCATAAAATGTGTTTCTGCATTTGATTTTCAGTAATCTCAGCCCTTGTTGCTTCAAGAGATAAAACCTTATGATTTGCTATATTAACCATGCAATACAATATACCTACAAAAAATGTATTTATTTCATCAAATTGAGGTTATGTGGCATTTGGTGACAATTTCTTCATTTCCTTCATATCCCACACCACTAGTAACCACAACTCTACTTATTGCTTCTTTGCTTCTTTGATTTTAATTATTTTGGATTCCATGTAGAAGTGAGAACATGCAGTATTTATCTTTCTGTGCCTGGTTTATTTCACTTTGCATAATCTTCTTTAATTCCATCCATGTATTTGCAAATGACACAATTTCCTTCTTAAAGGAATATTTCATTGTGTAGATATACCACATTTTACATGTTCATCCATCTGTCAGTTGACACGTAGGTGTATTCCACATCTTACTATTGAAAATAATGCTGTAAAGAACAGGGAGTGCAGACATCACTTCTATAGACAACTTCATAATATTTGGGTAATGGGATTGGTAGATCATATAGTAATACAATATTTCATTTTTAGAGGAATCTCCATATTGTTTTCTATAGTGGCTGTACTAATTTACATTCCCACCAACAGTGTACAAATGTTCTCTTGACTTATTATTTCTTATCTTTTAATCAATAGCAATTCTCACAGGTATAAAGTGATGTATCATTGTGGATTCGATTTTCATTTTCCTAAATATCAGTGACATTCAGAATTTTTCATGTATCTACTGACCATTTGTATGTCTTCTTTGACAAATGTCTATTCAGTTCTTTTACCCGTCCTTTAATTGGGTTACTTGTTTGCTTTATGTAGAATAGCTCGAGTTCCTTATATATATTTCCTATTAAACTTTTATCAGATGTGTAGCTTAAAAATATTTTCTCCCAGTCCTCATGTTGTCTTTCTTAGGTTCATTTCCTCTTCTGTGGAGAAACTTTTCTGATAGAATACCATTTGTCTATTTGTGCTTATATGACCTGATTTTGTAGGATCAAATGTAAAATATCATTGCCCAGATCAGTATCTACTATGTTTTCTTCTAACAGTTTTACAGTTTTAGATGTTATATTTAAATATTTAATTTATCAGGAATTGTATTAAATCTGTGGATGGCTTTGGGTAGTATAGATTTTTAAACAACATTGATTTTCCCCAGCCAAGAGCATGGTCTATTCTTCTGTTAGTTAATGTCTTCTGCTATTTCTTTTCTTAGAGTTGAATAATTATCTTACTTGGAGACTTCAACCTCCTTTTTAAGTATATTCCTAGGTATTTTATTTTCTTTAAAGCAATTGTGAAGTGTATTTTGTCCTTTATTTAATTCTTAACTTTGCTGTTATTGGCATATACAAAGGCTACTGATTTGTGGACATTGATTTTACATGCTCAGACATTACTTGTACTTCTTGGTAACTTCCAGGAGTCTTGTGCTTGAGTCTCTGAGATTTTTCTAAGGTGATATAAGATCACAACATTGGCAAAGAGTGAGAGTTTGACCGCCTCTGCTCCCAGTTGGATGTCTTTACTACTCTTCTCTTGCAAGATCTCATTGGCTACAGCACTACGTTGAATAGCAGTGGCAATAGAGGACAACCTTGCCTGATTCCAGGTCTAAATGGAGAAGCTTTCAGTTTTTCTCCAGTCAATATGATACTGGCTGTGGGTTGTTGTAGATAGATTCAATTAGTTTAAGAAATGTACCATCTATGCCTATTTTATTAAGTGTTCTTGTTAGAAAAGAATGCAGAATTCTATTGAATGCTTTCTTTGCATGTATTGAGAGGGTCACATGGTCTTTGTTTCTGCTTCTATTGATATGGTGAGTTACTTTTATGGATTTGTGTATAATAAACTAGCCTTGCATCCTTTGGATGCAGCCTATTTGATCATGATGTACAGTTTCTTAATGTGTAGCTGTAAACCATTGGCTAAGATTTTATTGTATTTTTCATCAATATTCATTAGTGAAATTGGTCTGCAGTTCTCCTTTTTAGTTGAATCATTTTCTGGTATTGGAATCAGGGAGAGATTTGCTTCATAGAACATGTGGGGAAGGTTCCTTCCTTCTCAACAGGAATAATTTTGAAATAGGTTCTGAAATGTAGGTACAAGCTCTTCTTTGAAGGTTTGATAGAATTCTAGTGTGAAGCAGTCTGGTATGGGGCTTTTTTTTTTTTGGGCATATTTTTTATAGTTTCTTCTCTCAATGCTTGATATTGGTCTGTTCAAGAGACCTATTTCTTCCTATTTAACTCTAGGGAGATGGTGTGATTCCAGGTATTGGTGATTTCTTCCACATTGTCATATTTGGGGGCATAGAGTTTTTGTAAATAGTCAGAGATAATCTCTTGTACCTCTGTAGTGTCTGTTGTTATTTCCCAATTTTATGTTTCCAACTGGGGTTATTATCGATCTCACTTTTCTTTTTGTAAAAAGTTCTTCATTTTATATGAAACCAGAAAAAATAACCTACATAGCAAAGCAATTCTTATTAATAAAAACAAAGCTGGAGGCATCACTCTACTAGACTTCAGATTATATTACAGTTCCACAGTGATTCAAACAGCATCGAATTGGCACAAAAAATAGATAGATAGACATATGGAACAGAATAGAATACTAAGAGATGAAATTTGTCTCTTATCACCATCTGATCTTCTATAAATCAAAAAAAATCATACATTGGGGAAAAAGACTCCCTATTGGTTGAATAGTGTTGGGAGAACTTGATAACCACATGTAAAAGACTAAAACTGGACACACACATTTCACCACTTACAAAATTGACTCAAGATGGATATAAGATTTAAATCAAAGATATGAAGTAAGAAATCCTAGAAGAAGTATGGGGAAAACTCTTGAGGATGTTGGGTCAGGGAAATATTTTATAAAGAAGACTTCTGTGGCAATCATGACAACAACAAAAATAAACAAATGGAACTTAAACTGAGATGCTTCTGTACAGCTAAGTACACAACAATTTTTAAAAACATAGAAAATATTCAGAGTGGGAAAAGGTATTTGCTTGTTACAAATCTAACAAAGGCTTGAAAACTAGTATCAATAAAGAACTCAAATTAATCAACCAAAGGAAAGTACAAATAAGCAAATAATTCCATCTATCACCGGAAAAGAGATATGAATCGAACCTTCTCTGATGAAGAGAGATGAATATCTGACAAACACATGAAAAAATACTCACTGTCCCTGCAAATCAAACCATGATGAGATACAACCTAATCCCAGTTATGATAATCCACATCACAAAGTCCCAAAGCTGCAGATGCTGGCACAGATATAGAGACAAGGAACACTTTTATACTGTTGATGGGACTGAAAACTAATGCAGCCTCTATGGAAAGAATTATGGATAATTCTCAAAGAACTCAAAATAGACCTTTCATTTGATCTCACAATCCTACTACTAGGCATCTACCCAGAAGAAAAAAAAATATCATTTTATCATAAGGACATTTGAGTAGATTATTTATTGCAGCTCAATTTGCAATTACCATGATGTGGAAACAATCTTAACGTCTGTCATCCAGGAATAGATTAATAAACTGTAGTATGTATACCAGGGGATACTATTCAGTCATTAAAAAGATGGATACTTTACATCTTTTCTATTAACTTGGATGGGATTGAAATACATTCTTCTTATCAAAGTATCACAAGAATGGAAAAGCAAGTATCCAATGTACTCAATACAAACATGGATCCAATAGATGAATTAATACATGACCACATGAGAGGAAAACTCACTTCAATTCAAATTGGGGGGATGGGGGAGGAGGGACGGGAAAAGAAGCATACCAAAGAGGGTTGACGTGCTCCTACCTAATGGGCTGTATGTGGGATACAACTATAACAGGGACTTTACCTAAAAAGTGTGAACATTGTAACCTAATTGTACCCTCATATTAATTTGAAATATAAATAAATAAATGAATGAATGAATGAATGAATAAATTTATCTTCAATGAATTATCTATTGTGTGAGATAAGTACCAATGAACTATAGACATATATTTTCTCAAGCACAATTTATTGTGCTTGTATATCCTGGCCACCTTTATTGAAGATTAATTTACCATAGACATAGGGATTAATTTCTGAACTCTCTAGTTTATTCTATTGGTCTACAGGTTTATTGTTTGATGAGTCTATTTTTATGCTAACACCATGTGGTTTTAATTACTATAAATTTGTAGTATGGTTTAAAATTGAGCAGTGTGATGCTTCCAGATGTGTTGTTTTTGATCATAGTTGTTTTGGCTATTTAGGGTTTTTTGTAGTTCCATATGCGTTTTGTAATTATTTATTCTTATGAAAAATGATATTGGAATTTTAATAAGGATTACCTTATCCTGCAGATCACTTTGGTTATTATGGATATTTTAACAATATGAGTTCTCTAGTTTATGAAAATGGGATACTTTTCCATTTATTTATGTCTTCTTTAATTTTTTATTAACATTTTATTGTTTGCAATGCACAGGACTTTCACCTTGTTGGTTAAATCTGTTCCTAAGTATTTATTATTTTTGTAGCTATTACAAATTAGATGGCACTCTTGATTTCTTTTTCAAAAATTTGTTATTATACAGACATGCTAATAGTTTTTGTGGGTTGATTTTGTATACTTCGAATTTACAATATTGTTTATTAGTTATGGCAGCTTTGTGTAATATTGAAGGTGTTCTATATATAGGATTATGAGCTTGGATAAATAAGTTCACAAACTTAACCTAGGAAAAGTGATACATCCCTCATTGCTGAACATCACTATGGTCACCTTCAAAGTATTCCATTTGAGAAGTTATGCACTGAAACCAACATCTAGTCAACACTTCCCAACAGTTTTGGAACTCTTTTTCTGGAATGGCTGTCAGAGCTGTCATTATACAAGGTCTGTCAATTACATTTGTGAACTTATCCTAGAAAAAGTGCTTCGAAGGATGGACTAGGCACTGGTGTCAGTGAATATCTTCTCAAGGCAAATACTTCGAAGGTGGCCATAGCGATATTTAGAAACAAGTAATGTGGCACTTTTTCTACATTGAGTTTGCAAACTTGTCACACTTCATCTATCCTTAGCAAACACCACAATTTCACTTTTTCCTTTCCTATTTGGATGCCTTTTCTCTCTTTCTCTTGTTGGATTTTGTTGGCAAGGGCTTTCAATACTCTGTTGAAGAAGGGATAAGACTGGGCGATCTTGTCTTGTTCTCAATATTGGAGGAAAAGGAGAAGTCATTAAACAAATGAAATGTCAGATTGTAAAACAGGAAAATAAGCTTGTAATGGGGTTTACAAATGTTTTTGGTTACATGAATCACTTTTTGTAAACCTTTAGTCAGGACTATAAGTATTCCCCTCATCCAGGGAGGTAATTGTGCTTTATTGAGGCAAGGTGGATGGTTGTAATTTGACCAAAGTCGTTGTCACAATAGATGTCTAATGTGGACTGAAACCCATGTAGCAAGAGAAAGATATCCAAGTAAAACTAGAAACACACCATCCTTGCAGAAAGGTGACCAAGAGTAGAGATTTGACACTGAAAATAAGTTTAACATTTTTTGTAAAACATTAAAAAAAAAGAACAATAAAATCTCATATGGATAGAAAACTGAGTTATGGCAGGAGAGGAGTTAAGCAAGAACCAGTTTTTACATATCACATAGGTACAGGCCATCATATAAACTGGTTTTAAATCTAGGCACAATGAGAATCTATTGGAGCATCATAAAACATCTAGACTCTTGTGATTTAGGCAAGGAAAGATAGTAGAGTGAATGTGGGAGAATAAAAAGAGACAGTAAAAAACATTCATGGTGCTGATCTGTATTTTAGAATTAGAAGACAAGGTATTTTTAAATGTGACGAGAAAAAGAGAGGTGATAAATGACTTCTCCATTTGTGTCATGAGTGGTTAGTAGCCTATTGTGCTTTTAGTAAAATATGAACACAAAAAGAGGAGTAAATTCAGGAGGAAATATATTTGAGCGATATTAGGATTGTGATTCCTTCAGACATAAAAAAGAAAAAGTGAGAGCTGTGAAAATTGCAAAATCATTGGCAGCTACTTTGCGAGGTGAGAATGCCTAGGGAGAGAGCATCAATGGGCACCAAGAGAGAGAAGATTGTGATCAAAATGTGAGGATCTTTACTGCAAAAAAAAAATTAAAGTTAAAATAACACAATAGATAAAAATATATTACAAGAGCCCCACTGTGTAGAAGTGAAAGAGCACAAATAGTCATTATGCATGAATACAGCAGAGATAGCTGTGAAAATAATACAGAAACCAGAGCTAAACACCTATAATAAACTGAAGAATTTAACATGAAGAAGAAAAGGAACTGTGTTTCTTTAACTCATTTCTTTCTTTTCTTTCTTTCTTTTTTCTTTTTTTTTTTTTGTACTGCATTTCTAAGTTGTAATAAATATGTCCAAGTTTAGAGTGGCATACAACCAACTCCAAAATAAGAGAAAAGAAAAGAAGTAAAGACAAAATAAACACGATTTACAAAATTAAACATAGAACCAATGTTTTTAGCCTGACCCAGCATCACACTACAGCTGACTCTTTTGGCTCTAAAAGTGAGTAAGCAGGCAGATGAGGTAGCCTGGTTTTTTTTTTTGGTGGAGACAGAGTCTCACTCTATTGCCCTCTGTAGAGTGCTGTGGAGTCACAGTTCACAGCAACATCCAGCTCTTGGGTTTAGGCGATTCTCTTGCCTCAGCCTCCCAAGTAGCTGGGACCACAGGCGCCTGCCATAGCCCCTGTCTAATTTTTGATGCAGTTTGGCCGGGGCAGGGTTTGAACCTGCAGTCCTTGGTATATGGGGCCGGTGCTCTACTCGCTGAGCCACAGGTGCCGCCCAAGGTAGCCTGGATCTTAACAGAAAAAATCATGTGAGCTATGTCTGGAGAATTAGTTTGCATTTGTAGGTAGGACACCTACACTAGGAACTCTGTGTTACTTTCATTAAGCTTAAATAAATACCTTTTTTCCCCTAAAATAAAATTTGAGCTGTGCTCCTGTTTCTTGATTATTTCCACGCATTCAAATAATACAATTTTGCTTCTTAATTATACATAGTTTAGGATATCCCTTTTAGGTAATTCACTGAAACAACTTCATTTTCTTAAATAGCTTCTGTGCAAAGAAATAGCTGTACTGAAGCCACATAGCTACTTAGTAGAAAATTGCACTTTAAAATTTAGAATGTCTAATTCATCATATTGTGAGTCTTGGTATTTGTGGCCTTTCAAATACAGGAAAAATCTGAAAGATGAAAAATGTACTTACATCCTTTATAACCAACATATTTATATAAATCATTAATTAATCCTATGTATAAGGCATGATAAGCCACATAAAATAAAATTATATTCCCTTTGATTTAATACGGTACTTGAGAAATGAGTGGCTTTATATTAACATCAGTTACTGGTAGCCCATTTAATAGGGTTTTATTTTTAAAATTTCCACTTTATATGTTATTGGTATTTTATTACAGGGTGAAGTATATATACATTTCTCAATTCACTTTTTGTATGGGGATGGTAGCAAAATAACTCCATAAAAGAGGACATTTTTGATCTCTATTTTGAGAAATATTTATTTTTTGAAGATGCTATTATTTTGTCTATATTCAATATTCACCAATAGTTCATAAAAGATTTCTATGTCTAAGGTTTCCAAAAGAGGATCCATACAGTGGTTTTGCAGCCTCTTCAAATCACAACATTAATGTAAGACAGATTTTTATCCTCGCTCTGTGAAGCCTAAAAGAGAGAATTTCCTCCAGACATACTTCACCCCACAGGGCCTGTACTGCATAATTTTTGTGGTTTGTAACATAGCAAGTGATTCACCCTGCCAGATCTGATGAGTTATTTTCTAGCTATGGCATGCTTACGTCAGCTCGTCAAGCACAGCAAACCTGGGTCTTTTTTAAAATATATTTTTATTTTTATTAAATCATAATTGTGTACATTGGTGCAGTCATGGGGCACAATGTGCTGACTTAATAAAAAATCTGAAATTTTTTATTTTTTTTTTTTTTTTTTTTTTTTTTTTGCAGTTTTTGGCCCGGGCTGGGTTTGAACCCACCACCTCTGGCATATGGGGCTGGTGCCCTACTCACTGAGCCACAGGCACTCCCCACAATCTGAAATATTTTCATTGAACTATTTAACATTTAATCACTATATGAAGACATTTATATTCTGCATTTTCACTTGTACACTTCTAAGATGCACCGAAAGTGTGATCCCACCAATCCTCCTCCCTTCACCTATCCTGTATATTGCTTTGGGCAGTATGGACACTTTAACAATGTTGATTCTTCCCAGCCATGAGCATGGTATGTTTTTCAATTTGCTGACATGTTCAGCTATTTCTTTTCTTAGATTTCATAGTTCTCTTGATAAAGATCTTTCACATCCTTTGTTAGATAAACTCCCAAATTTTCATCTTCTTTGGTACTATTGTGAAAGGGCTAGAGTCCTTGACTGTTTTTTCAGCTTGGCTACTGTTGGTATATATAAAGGCTACAGATTTATGGGTGTTGATTTTGTAGCCTGAGACGCTGCTATATTTCTTGATCACTTCTAAAAGTTTTGTAGTAGAATCTTGGTGTTTTCCAGATATAAAATCATATCATCTGCAAAGAGTGAAAGTTTAATCTCTTCTGATCCTATGTAGATACCCTTGATTGTCTTTTCTTTCCTAATTGCAATGGCTAAAACTTCCATTACAATGTTGAAGAGCAATGGAGACAATGGGCAACCTTGCCTGGTTCCTGATCTAAGTGGAAATGCTTTCAATTTAACTCCATTCAATATGATATTAGTAGTGGGTTTGCTGTAGATGGCCTCTATTAGTTTAAGAAATGTCCCTTCTATGCCAATTTTCTTAAGTGTTCTGATCATGAAGGGATGCTGGATATTATCAAAAGCTTTTTCTGCATCAATTGAGAGAATCATATGGTCTTTAT
>CAUYON010158400.1:0-32690 GCA_963573935.1 Arctocebus calabarensis | reverse complement strand
AATGGAGACTTTACAGCCTTTGTACTAACCTGGATGGAAGTGGAACACATTATTCTTAGTAAAGCATCTCAAGAATGGAGAAGCATGAATCCCATGTACTCAAGTTTGATATGAGGACAATTAATGACAATTATTGACACGTTGAGGGTGAAGGAAGGGGAGAGCAGAGAGAAGAAGAATGAGGGAGGGGTGGGGAAAGGAAGAGCAGAGAGAGGGAAGGAGTAAGGGGGGTGGGGTCTTGGGGTCTTGGTGTATGCCACACCTTTTGGGGGCAAAACACGATTGTAAGAGGGTCTTTTCCTAACAAATGCAACCAGTGTAACATGGTTTCATGTACCCTCAATGAATCCCCAACAATAAAAAAAAAAAAAAAAACTACAGACGCTGGCATGGGAATACTTTTCCAGTGCTGGTGGGAATGCAAACTAATACATTCCTTTTGGAAAGAAGTTTGGAGAACATTCAAGGATCTAAAAATTGACCTGCCATTGGATCCTGCAATTCCTCTACTAGGAGTATATCCAATAGACCAAAACTCACTTAGCAAAAAAGATATTTGCACCAGATTATTCATTGCAGCTCAATTCATAATAGCCAAGTCATGGAAGAAGCCCAAGTGCCCATTAACCCATGAACAGATTAATGAATTGTGGTACATATATACCATGGAATACTATGTAGCCTTAAAAAAGATGGAGCCTTTACCTCTTTTATGTTTACATGGAGGGACCTGGAACATATTCTCCTGAGTAAAGTATCTCAGAAATGGAGGAAAAGTATTCAATGTACTCAGTACTTCTATGAAACCTACTTATATTTACTCACACTTTCTTATGGAAGATAGATCACAGCTATAGCCCAGGATGAAGGAGAGAAATGGAGTGGGAAGGGAGGGGATAGAGGGAGGTTTGATAGAGGGAGGGTAAAAGGCGGGACCATACCTATGAAGCATATTGCAAGGGTACAAGTCAAATCTGTCAAGTGTAGAACGTAAATGTCTTAACACAATAATCAAGTAAATGAGGCAAACACTGTGTTGACTGGTTTGATATAATCATGTCAGATTGCATTAAAAAAAATCAATACATTGTACCCCACATATGCATAAACGTATTCATGATCTGTGTGTATTTGACTTAATAAAAAAGAGTATAATTGTGATGGATGTGTTAATCAGTTCAATGTAAGCATTTCACATAATATATCAAATGAGTACACTGAACCCCATAAATGCATCAATGTACACAGTTATGATTGACTTGTGGACGATGTTTTAGCGCACTGTTCACAGTATATTGCTAATCTGTACTTTTGTAAGTCAATTTGATTATGTTTAATTTTTCAATATTCATTTAAGGTGCATTCATGTGACATGAACGTTACTAGAAATACACAGATTAAAAATCCACCCGGACAGTCTCTCCTTTCAAAAGGTCTGTATTCCTGCAGGTGAAGGGAAACTTCCAACTGTATGATAAAGTTCTATAATAGGAATAAAGCCTTATATTTCATAGAAATAGAGTTCTTATCTTACCCTAAATTTGATGAATCCTACTTTAGATAAAACGACAGATAGTAATCAATAAGACTCTAGGTACCTATAGCCATATCTATAACACATATTAGATGATATATAAACATGTTACACTAAATATATATATTAGTACTATAGCAATCAAAAACCAGTGCTATACTTGAAGTATAAAATGTATTTTATAGGTATTTGAAATATACTCTGGGAATATATATGTAGATGTTTACATATATATGATCTGGTTGTACTGGTATTTATTAATGTAACCATTGAACTTGGCTATTATTTAAACTTTATATATCATCAGTGTGGCTGACGATAGAGAATGTCATCTTTTATTCCAAGCACAGGACAAACTGACTAATTTTTGTAAAATGAAAGGCCTATGTCTATATGCTATGGGCAGTAGCACTGAAATATGTTTGATATGGGTAATTTTTTTCTAGTAGCATATACTTTTATTAAATAGAAGTCCATTTACTGGTATAATGAGATAATGAGTCAATCAGCTCTATATTCTAGTCAAAGGTGTTCCCCTTGCACAAAGTGGATACCACTTACAGAGAGAAATGCTGTCGTTTAAAAAGAAAAGTATCATCTAAATTCACTCATGTTTCCAAAGACAGTATGTTTTTCTCTGAGGGCATGGAGGTGGGGGTGGGGGATTGTTCTGGAGAGGGAAGAGAAGGCATAATCAAGGTTTATAATCTATCTGAATCACACGAATGTAAATTCCATTACAAAATATAAAAGGGCTCCCGACCCTGCAGATTTTACTGACAACCACATTTCATTCAGTGGTCCTCATTGATTACTGCTCTCTGAGATGCATTCTTCTTACTCCTGGCTGATCTCTGACAAACAATAAGGTTATGGCCTATGTGAATAAAGTGAAATATCGATAAGGATATTTCTTTAGGAATTAGACAGCACTGGGCAGATATTTGCAATTTTAAACATTTACATATATCTATATAAACATATACATATATACATACACACACACACACACACACACACACACACCCTGCTTTGTCTGGGATTGTTTCAGTTGATGAATTTTTATCCCAATAACCTGTCCAATTTATCATTTTAATAACCTCAGGAAAAACTCTTAGACAACACGTTGTCTGCTTACATGTCCATCCCAGCTGACCAGGCTGTCCTGCTGGGTAGACGGTGGTTTGGGTTGCAATGGCTGCTTTCTGATCCTGAAATACCCGGGTCATTGCTCTCATCTGCAAAGTCTGTACGTGTTACAGGGCACGATGGCATTTAAGGGAGCTCCAAAACGGCTGTGTCTCTTAAATGCCTTTGTCACAGAACTTAGCTCCCTACTGATCTGGACCTTTGCACCAGGCAGTTCCTCCGTACTCAGCCCTTAGAATTCAGGTCAATGTAACTTAAAAAAACCTTCAGAAGTTTCTGCCCAGCTCTGGGGAGACACCAAATATGGAGGCCCTTGTTCTCACAGAGACCAGGGGTACATAGGCAAGAAATAAATATAAACAAATTATCATGCGCGCTGTTTGAATGTCTGAGGCACCTTCCTGAGCCCAACCACAGAGATTCCGATGGGGACCGACTGTGTCACCGTGCGGCCGTGCCCAGGTTTCCCCAGCCCGCGGCGTCGGAGAAGGGCTGCACATTTGAAGAACCTGCTTCAGGTTACGAGCTGCAAGTGAATGGTCTACACGGCTGTTACGGCCCTGTGTGACAAGCGGCCACGGCTAGTGATGAGCGACCAAACTGCTTCTGAAGTCCTCGGGCCATGACTTTGTAGCAAATGCCTCATCTATTCCTGAAAAATCGTGAAAGGCAATGTCAGTAACAGCGCAGGCAGACCAGTGGGTGAGGTGGGGACATTTGGGGCGCCAGAGAGGACACAGGTACGCACGCAGGGACACCCCGCGGCAGCTCCACCGAGGCTCGGTGACTGGGGGCTCTGCTCCGTGTCTGACCCGGGAGGACCACGCTCCTGTCCAGGACCCAGAACACGCCTTACTGCCTAAGAGGTCCCGGTGGGCGTCCTGAGCAGAGACGTCCTGACAAAGCGTACCTGGTGCTGCTGGACATCCTTCCCATGCCAAGGACCACAGAGACAGGGAGTACCAGGTGGAGCGGGTCACAGAACTGCAGGCCATTGTTCCCACCGCGCCGCTCGGGACCGACCACACAGAACTCTGGTGTGGGAGTTGGCCTGCTGGACCCCGCCCCCTGCACCCCAACAGCTGGTGAGCCTCCCAGGCCCCATGCCTCACCCTCCCTGCCCCCCGTGCCTCGCCCCCACTCAATCCTGCACCTCAGCCCCCTGTGCCTCACCCCCCCCAGCGCACCCACCCCTCGGCCCCCAGCGCCTCCCCCTCCACGCGCCTGGCAGAGACTCCGGGAAGAGTTTTCTCCTGCAGGCTGCCTGGCCTGCGCGCACCGCTCTAGCTGAAGTCATCTCCCTTTTCAATAGTCAACCCGTCTAGAGCCTTCTCCCTCTGAATCCCCCTAATCTGGCCAGGACCTGCAGGGCTGTCCCGCATGCACAGCCTTTTCCACCAGCGCCCATCCTTTCTCCCTTTAAAAAGTTTATTTTTTCTTTAGTTTTGTGTACTGTTTTCCAAACCGGTATACATTTTATAGAAACACCTAAGACATCCTCCTTCGCCTTAAATTAGATCGTCTGATCCTAATGAGAGAAAACCAAAACAGCAGATTAGAACATGAAGTGAAATGAATGGAAACCAACTGCTCAGTTTACGGAACTCAGGTTTGCATCTGCAAACTCCGCAGGACCAATGTGACCGCTAAATTAAAGAGGAGACAAGACAAAGGTCCTGTACCTCAGCTCGAGGTAGCGTCAGCAAAATTCCCTGGCAGGCACAGAGGTTTGTGAATGCTTACTAGCACTGTATCATGGTGCCAAACATTTCCTTGGCTCCCACATCCCATGGCTGTTCTGGATAATTTGGAATGCGTTCAGAGGAATGCATACACATTCTGCAGTTGGATGTCAGCTGAAAAGAAACAAGAGTGAAACTTTACTGGTATGTGAGGTGTGCTTTAAGTATAAAAATCTTAAAATGCCATTCAAACTAAAATGTTTGTAAGGGATTTCTTAAGTAGGCTAGAAATAAGTCAGCGATTCTTTTTTATTCCAAGTTTGAGACTCCTGGCTCTAAACTTTTCTACATATCAAAGCAAGACAAGTTGCTCCTCTCAAGTTTGAAGGATCTTCTGGGTAGTGTGGAGAATGGAGGCTGCATAGGTAAGTGGGGAGACAGTGTATGGCAAGGATGTTTCCTGTGGTTTCTTTGCTTTTCCTTTTGTCTTCATTTATTCTCACTGATACTGCCTTTTTAGTGCATGTAGTATAACATGATGACCCAGAAATAAGAACTTCTTGTTTGAATTTTTCCACATTTGCATCTTAAGGGTGGTCTGAAGTTTATTGTAAGTGCTCTGCTTCTTTGGAAGCTATAGTCTACATGATTTAAATTAGAACTAATGTTAACATCCCCCTCTCCACAAGTATTGTTCATAACAAAATTCGTTATCTTATTTGTATTGATTTTGTATTTTATTTTAGGTTTCCTATTTGTGTTCTTCTACCCCTTTTATTTCATATTTTTAATGGTCTATTCTATCAAAACTATTTACCAGCATAGCTGTAAGCATATCTCAGTTGTAACACCATTGAATCAAAGTGGGTTTTAATAGCAATATCTATATATATATATAATTTTAAAAAGTGAAAAATACAAAAATATCAATAGTTTAATATCCTGGGAAATGGGGCCATGAGTGAAATAAAAATGTGTTTCTGTTGCAGCCCATATAGCCTATGGCTAGGAGGAGTGAGAGTTATAAAAAACACCTGTAAAGCTCAATCATGGAACACCTGGGTGGAAAGGGCATGGAGAGGGATTTAGCTCTCCTAACAAGCATGAGAGCTGGCGAGATGAGAGCAGTGGTGAATTGGCAGTCTCTACACCTGTGGTGTTGAGAGGCAGGAGATCAACCTTATATTAGGCTGGAAGAGAAGGCAGTCGGGAGCATGCACTTCTATCACGGACCCGCTTACTCTGACTCTGTCTCCTCTCCTGCAGAACGCCAGCACGGCGTCTCTCTGCTGAAGATCACCAAGCTCTGCTAAAGACTAAGATCTATCTTTCTAAAAAGACTGCTTTACTCTCTCTCTCTCCTGCTAAAGTGAATAGCTCTCAGGCACCTAAGAGAAACTGAACCTGAGCAAGGTAACTTAGCAGTCCGAGTCTGGAACCTAGTTAAGCCGGACCGAGACCTGGCAAGACGTGTCAGAAGTGACATGTGACATATTTCTTTCTTTTTCATGTTACACAATTTTCCTGAAAAGTCCATACATACATTATTGTCTGCCATCACAATTAATTCAGGTTTGCACACAACTGTAACCCATATGGACACGGCACATTGGAGTTCTGCTCCAGGCACTCAGTAGCTTCCTAAAGCTGAGGCTCACCTTGGCTTTGGTGGAAGATTTTATTGAATGATTCAATCTCTTCTCGTTTAGATCCATTCAGATGATCCCTCACTTTCTGAGTCAGTTCTGATCTCCTGTGGCATTCCAGGAAATTGCCCATTTTATCCAAGCTATCTAATATTTTTCTACTGGCCAAGTATTCACAATTGCCCCCTTTTTGCCCTTTGCCTTGTCTAGACTAAAATGTAGTCAGCTGTGAACTGTCCCTGCAAGCCTCTGGACAGTGGGCAGGCCCTAAGGACAGCATGGCGATGCAAAACGCCTCCAAGTTCACAAGAAGGGTTTGCTGGTGACTGACCATGCTCCCGCCGCTCACCCCCTGCCTGGCCACCCCCTCACAGGTTCCTACCCTTCCTGGAAAAGGAAATCTTTTTCTCTACTTGATTTAGAAGAGCTTGCAGAGCCTGCAGTCCCAGGCTTTGCCTTCTTGCAATATTGTTCTTGATTAAAGTTTCTCCTTGTCTAAATTCAGACATGTTTTTATTCGACAGCACCATGTATTTTTTATCATGGGATATTGTAATTTTGATGCCCAGATGTCTCATCATGGTCCTTTCCAGACTGCCCCCATCTCTACTAAGCATGATTAATCTTTCCTCTCGACCTTTGGACATAGGAAACAGATGGATAATTTCTGTTTTAAGCATCCTTGTCTGCAAATTCCATCCTCCATGTCTCTTCTAAATCAGTTGCAATTCACTGATTTCACTCCTCATGGAAGGCGGCATCTTCTCAGCTTTTCAGGTGCACGGCAGTTTTTTGTATTTGCTATTATGTCTTGTTTGGCACAAGATAATTTTTGTAGTCCTGTAAACATTCTTACTTATTGTTCTAGAACATGAATATATTACTTGTTAAAAGGTTCTTTTTGTTTGTTTGTTTGTGTCCTTTATTTTTTAAGTTTTGTTAAGAAGAACCAGAGCAGCACATAGTTAATCTTCCCCACATTTGGAGGCAAAATTCTCCTGGGCACTCAGCCTCCCACCCAGCGCCGGGTTTGTCGCTCTGCTTAGTGAGGACAGGATTTCTTCTTCTGGTCCCTGGTTGCAGTCTGGCGACTTCTTTCAAATCCTTCAGGCTGTTCTGCCCTTAGTCTTGGGCATTTCCTCGCATATATCCACTAATCCACACTCAATTGAGTATTTCAGGGGAGCCTCTGCAGCCCCTGGGGTGCTCTCTGAAGCTCTCTACCCTGCCATGTTTCCCCCGGAAGAGCTACCTCACTCGACACCTGGCTGTGCCTCCTCTGTTCAGGTGGGTGATGCCTGGGGTCCCCTTCTCAGGTGTTCTCTGCAGTCATGGGACTCACCTCATCATTTTTTTTTTGTAAATACAGTAAAATCTCAAAGCCTTCCAAGTTCTTGGCAGTGCCTTTAAATTGGAGTGCTTAGGGTATGTTTAATGAAGATGTTGATTAAATTGTAATTAGAATCTATCATCTTGCCATTTGTTTTCTTTATTTTCAGATCCATTCTTCTCTTTCTATCTGCATTTGGAGGGATTTTTAGCATTCTACTTTATCTCCACTATTAGCTCTACCTTGTTATTTTATTTTTCCCTGGTTGCTCTGGTATTACCTGTATATCTTTTACAAACACTATTCAACTTTTGCTTTGGTGGAAGATGTTGTCTCTTTATCTTGGATAGTAAACAAGTATACTCCAGAGCAACAATCTGTATCTTTGAAGTTCACTACACCATCTTTAAAAGACAGTCCAGAGCAAAATGACATGAAAACCTCCGCTAAGAAAAAAATACAGAAAGAAGAAGGAACCATAGAGAATGTTGTCCCAACAGTCAGGGATTGATTACCAGACAGGATTATTTTTTAAAGGAAAAACCAATTATGAATTGTTCATTCGAAGACACTTTATATGCAGACACACCTTGAACACTTTCCAGGCTCAGTTGCAGAGTACCACAGTAAGGCAAATACCATAATAAAGCAAGTCACACAAATCTCTGGGTGTCCCAATTCATGTAAGAGCTGTTTATGCTATCACGTAGTCTATTAGGAGAGAAATAGCATTATACTTAAAAAACAGTGTATACACCTTAATTAAAAATATTTTATTGCTAAAAAATGTAGGAAGGAAGGATGGAAGGAAAGGAGGGAGGGAGGGAAAGAGAGAAAGAGAGAGAAAAAAGGGAAGGGAAGGGAGAAAAGAAAGAAACCCTCCAACCAGCAGGCTGTGGAGAAGCAGGTTCCTGTCCCACACAGCAGCGGCCATGCCCACAGCACCAGCGTCACCTAGCGGGACTCTTTCTGTCCCCAGCTTTTGCTTTTGGAAAGTCATCATTGGTTGGATTGTGCCTTTTGTTTTCTGAAATCATTTTCACAGCTTTTTTCACTTAAACTTTACCAATATTGGAAAAATATATTCTACAGCCTTTCAATGATTTTTTTGTGTGAGTTTTTAGTAATACTTATTTAAATACCAAATAAAGGCCTGTGAAAATACCTCAGATTTCAGAAGTGACATTATGGTTATGCTCATATTATATAATTAGAATTAATAATTACTATGACAGTTACTATTTACTGCTCCTTCATCTGGGCCATATTCTGATTTGGTTTCCACTTTACTGTCTTTTGTCTTCTGAGGAAATTAACTATAAGGATTTTGCTCCTAGAGTATGGGATTCCACTGGCTCACTCCATTTCTTCAGCATAGTTCTCATTTTCATTCATCACTGAGTTATTGAATAATAAAAATTCCTCCAGTGAGATAGTCAGTTTTATTCTTTATTCATAATCTTTTTAATTCAACAATATATGATTTTTGTCTACTAACTTGCTTATTAAAATTAAATGGGACTTCTAGACATAAAGTGTGCATATATTTGCATAGCTAAATTGGCTCTCAGCAAAACATTACCATGGAAATAAATACTAGTAAATAAAGTCAATTGATTAAATTTTTGAATTTTTAAATTCTTAAAAATAAATAATGGCTGAGTTATTCAAAGCTAAGGAGTGCATGTAAATTAGAGAGTGCTGAAATATTAAACAGTCAAAAGGGCCCTTTAGTAAATGTATACATAGAATGTACACAGTTAGAATAAAATTAGAGCAAAGCTAAGGTATGTGTATATTATACATGTATATATTATTTTTCAGAATATATGTTCTAAAGTAGAAAGGATTAGAACAGTAGCATGATATAATTTGTGAATTTTTAACTTCTTTGCAATATGACTGCTAATTATAGAATTCCCCAGGCATTATCCAAGATGAAACCATGCCAGGGGCCTCAACACCAAGTTCTTGCTGGCTTTGCAGCTGCGGCTCACAGGAAGACCCCCATCCCTGGATGGGGCAGAGACCCTTAAGGCCATGCCCACCACAGCCACCATTTGGTTCCCTGGCAGCTATTACTGGGGTGAGTCACTACAGCCACAGCAGAGGCTCACCACCCAGAGACACCTGTAGATTTGGCAAAGGACAATTTGGTTAATTCCAAGAAACCAGTAATTCTAGGTCCTGAGCCAACTTGGATACTTCTAACTCCTAGGTTTCTAAGACTTCTACAGGCCACAGACACAACTGACAGAAGGTGTGCCCAGGGCCACTACATCATGGCCAGCATGGGGCTCTGAGGCATGGCAGGATTCCCAGGAAGATGGGGAAATGAAAAGTCAGTCCTGACTCGGCGCCCGTAGCTTAAGCAGCTAAGGCCCCAGCCACATACACCAGAGTTAGTGGGTTCAAATTGGGCCCAGGCCTGCCAAACAATGACAACAATCAAAAAATAGCCGGGTGTTGTGGCAGACGCCTTTAGTCCCAGCTTCTTGAGAGGCTGAGGCAAGAGAATCGCTTAAGCCCAGGAGTCAGAGGTTGCTGTGAGCTGTGATGCCACGGCATTCTACCCAGGGAGATAGCTTGAGGCTCTGTCACAGAAAAAATAAAGGAAGGAAGGAAGGAAGGAAGGAAGGAAGGAAGGAAGGAAGGAAGGAAGGAAGGAAGGAAGGAAGAAAGAAAGAAGGAAAGAAAGAAAGAAAGAAAAGAGGGAGGGAGGGAGGGAAGAGAAAGAATAAAAAAGCAGAGAAAAGAAAGAAAGAAAGAAAAAGAAAAGTCAGTCCCTTATGGCCACAGGCCAGAATTCCCCTGACACGTTGTCCTTTTTTTTTTTTCTTTAATGTCTTTCTAGACACTTTGGTTTAGTAAGAACAATAATATTTCATGGGAACTCAAAATGTACACGACAATGAAATATGTGTATACACACATTTATAATATATATATGTTCTATATCTACTATGTATAGTAGATATGAGAGATATATTTTCTTTCATATTGAATTATGTATGTAGTTGGCACTTCGTGTCTGTAAGTGCCACATCTGTGGATCAATCACCCACAGATCAAAAATATTGGAGGAAAAAAATGAATGGTTGCACCTGTACTGAACACATAAAGACATTTTATTCCTGGCCCTTGTTCTCTAACCAATGCAGTGTAATGACGTATAGTCAGGTTGTTTTGGAAACAAAGCTGGCATTTCAAAAATTAGGACCAAGTATTTTAGATACTTTGTACCAAGAACATTAAACCCATTAAATGAAATTAACATAGGGAGAGAGAAGCCAGAATGAGAAAGAGGTTAGAAATAATTTAAATTTTGTATCTTCTCTAAGAAATATTAAAATGTTTGAACAGAGAAGGAAGCTGCAGGTGTTCCTACTTGTCTGTTGGAGCAGCTTGAATGCAGTTTGCAGCAGGTTTTTCCTCCCTGCAGGGCCCCTGACTGCCAGTCTGCACTGGTGTCTGCTGAAGCCCAGCACCCAGGCTGTGGACGCCATGGGCAGTCTCGCCCTGAAATAGTGACTTGCGAAAGGTACGCAATTTAAGTGTTTTTTCTTTAAAAGCCAGGAAGAGCCCTGGGAGGTAATGCAGTAACTTCAGGACACTGCACACTCAGATTAAGGCAGATCTGGGTCCACATCCTGGCCGCCACACCACTAGGATGATGAGATAGTTGCCTGAGTGCCACAGACTGTAGCGTCCCCAAGGGTGTTTGGAGGGGGAGGATCTGAGTTAATAACTCCTGGAGGTAGAATTGTGCACTTTACCTGGGTCCCACTCACAGTTTGCTCCATGGCAAATGTGTTGGAAACACAAAGGAATGACCTTTCTGGGGCTTAGAACAACCATGTAACAGCACAGCTGATATTAACAACTTTAAAAACCCCAATTAAGCATTTCTCCCGTCCGAAACTGCATATCTATTAATAGAAAGAACCCCACATAAAGCACCTGCTGAGAAGATGCTCAGCCTGGCTCTGTGACTGAGACCTCCAGAGTTGGCATCTGCCGGCATCCGAGATTCCCGCTACGAGAGATCTTAGGCAAGTTATTCTGATTCCTGTGACTCAATCCCCGTCCCATTACAACCCCACAGCCCCGGGGACAGCAGAGGGTCTGCAAGATATCAGCTCATCAATGTTAGATGTTCTGGCGTGAAACAAGTTGTTACAGGTGCTACTTCTCAATCTCTGTGGATGCCAAAGATCAGAGCGGATAAGTTCCCAAAAAGACACAGCAGTGCGGTAGCACAGTGAGGGTTCCTGCTACGGCAGGTCCTCAAGTTCCCAGACACACGTTCTCCGAGCTGCCTGCTTTCCCCCAGCTCCGTCAGGATAACTTTCTACATAGAACGAGCGAGCGCGCCTGGGACTGGGAGGGTTTCTCTTTGGTTTCCACAACAAGAGAACAATCCACATGGGGTATTGATCAATTGCTGGGCCGCAAGCTCTGCCGAGCCAGCTCCCTGAGTAGACAGGTGCTGCTTGGCTGCAGAAACTCATTTAGGACTTAGCAGGAGTCTCTTCTGCTAGCAGCGGGTGGGGATTTTGTTTCTAACACATTTAAAGCTGCTTAAGAATTGTTTGGAAAGTGCAGGCATGGCCATGCGGAATGCAGGCCTTGACAGAGACCCCGGTGAATGGCAGCCGAGATAGGGATGTCAGGAGAGGGGCTGAGAAAAGAAGGGGAGAGATCAACTCCCCACGCTGCAGCGGAAGCCTCCTGCAAACCTCCCCCTCCAAGGGAGACACAGGCTGAGAGTGAGTCAGAAGTGGTGAATTCCAGCCCTGAAGACTGAGACTTACCTGTGAGAGCAGCATGGACGTCTTAGCAGATCCCCGCTCCTGAGATGGAATCCGGGGACAGCTTCCTGTGTGCCCTGGGCACAGACCCCCTGCCACGAAGCCTCATATGGTGGAAAAGTTAGACCTTCCCACTGCTCTATATTCAGGGAGCATCTTTTTAACCTATTATCCATATTTTTAATTCTACTATCTTATTTTAATATAATCCTGACAACTGTAAAGTAAGACGGTTTGTTTTTTCAAAAATTATTATTCCAAAATATTTGGGGGGTACACATGTTTTTAATTACGCAGCTGGCTTGCTTTATGCTTGAGTCGGGGTTACCAATGTGTCCACCCCCCAGGTAGTGTTCATTACACGAGTTACGTTTCATTACATTTCAGGCCACCCTTAATCTGTGCCACTGGCAAA
The DNA here is from genome assembly GCA_963573935.1 of Arctocebus calabarensis. Classification (NCBI taxonomy): domain Eukaryota; kingdom Metazoa; phylum Chordata; class Mammalia; order Primates; family Lorisidae; genus Arctocebus; species Arctocebus calabarensis. The sequence continues at coordinate 20,123 of CAUYON010158400.1, read as the reverse complement.
AGTTCTAATACCTGAATAAGTTGAGGAAGAGGAAGACCTCACTCTTGGAGACCTCACTGACTGGGAGAATGAGCAGAAGCATGTGAGCTGCTCAAATCTAGGTCACTTTTAGGAAGGAGAGAGTGGGGATTAGTGATGAGCAGCCGGGAGGAAAGAAGACGGACATGTTCGCAGCCCAGTACATGAGAGAAAGAACCCAATGTACCCAACCCTGCCATGAAGCTAATTTACAGCTTTCATATGAAGGCTATTACCCAATTATATAGCACAAGAATATGGGGAAAGGGGCAAAGGAGGGGAGGGGGAAGGAGGATGGGTGGAGGGAGGGTAATTGACGGGATCTCACTTATGGTGCATCTTAGAAGGGTACAGGTGAAACTTACTAAATGCAGAATACAAATGCCTTCAGACAATAAACGAGAAAATCCCATGTCGAACAGTTGGATGAAAATATTTCAGATTGCACTAATGTACACAGCTATGATTTAATAATAAAAAAAAGAACGTCTGAATCCTGGAAATGAACAGCTAGCACTTCACATGGCCACCTCAGCTGACACGCCAAGAAGCCAGCATGCCCAGCGGTGAAGCGCTCTCATCTCCAGAGGCCACCCCAAGGGGCCAGTGGGCATTGACAGGGGCCGTATTATAAGATGCTTTTCTGCCAACAACATAAAATAACTGTCAACAGGTAATTCTTCTCCTAAATGACTAATACATCTCTGGGAAGACTGTGCCACCAAGAAGACGGTTTATAGAAGATGCAGTCTATGTTCAGACAGTCCCCAGGATCAAACGCCTCAGTGACCATCAGGAGACCCAGCAGCACTGCCCACCCACCGCACCGCAGCACAGTGTTCCCCTTTCATCCCGCATCTGAGACCACCTGCACCCGACCTAACACAGGCTGCTTCTTTGGGGTGGCAGGGTATTGTTTCAACAAAGTGGCAGGTTAATTTAAAATACGGAAGAAGATCTAAGCTGAGAAGAAATCTACTAAGAGCAGAGAATTTAATGTCAGGTCTCCTTGTAAACAGGGATGGATATGTAAGGATTTATCATTTTTCTAAGTCTATTTAAGTAGGTTTTGAGCATCTGTTTTTTGCCACGTTGAACACAGGGGATATAAAAATGACAAAAATACTGAGGTTGTCAGTACACTTGAAAGTGGAGAGAATAAACAGGAATGAGCAGGTAGAGAGCCTATTGTAACAGTCCCAATATAATTACAGGGATTCCATGTCTATTGCCCACTGATATATGGGATTGTTGGGTCCTTTTTTGTTGATTAATTTGAGTTCTCTGTAGATCCTAGTTAATCAAGTTTTTGTCTGATTCATAATATACAAATATATTTTCCCATTTCCATTTGGTTTTAGTTGTTGTTGCCTTAGGTATACAGAAACTTTTCAGTTTAATTAAGTCCCATTTGTTCATTGTTGTTGTTGTTGTTGCAATTCCCACGGAAGTCTTCTTCCTGGATGTGGAGAGAAGGGAACACTTTCACACTGCTGGTGGACCTGCAAACTAATACAACCTTTTTGGAAAGAAGTGTGGAGAATCCTCAAAGAACTCAAATTAGGCCTTCCTTTGACCTCACAATACCACTAATAAACATCTAACCAGAAGAAAGAATGTCCTTTTATCATAAGGACACTTGCACTAGACTGTTCATGGCAGCTCAATTTACAATCACCAAAATGTGGAAATAACCTAAATGCCCACCAACCCAGGAATGGATTAACAAGCTGTGGTACCATGGAATACTATTCAGTCATCAAAAAAGCTGGAGACTCTACATCTTTCGTGTTAATTTGGATCGAACTGGAACACATTCTTCTTCGTAAAGCATCACAAGAATGAAGAAGCAGAAATCCAATGTACTCAATTCTAATAAGAATCCAGTAGATGAGCTAATACAAGCGGGTGGGTAGGAGATTGAGGGAACCTGGATAGGGGAGGGGGAGGATGGGGGTCACGGTGTGTGGCACCTCTTAGGGGCAGGACACAATTACAAGAGGGACTTTACCTAACAAATGCAATCAGGGGAAGCTAATTCTTTGTAACCTCAATGAATCCCAAACAATAAAAATAAATAAATACAGGTGTCCACAAAGTTTGTGTGCAATTTAAAATAGTTTACTATTGCCTGCATTGTTTTAAATGTCTTTTATCTGTCTACTTTTCAACATGTATTCCCTTTAAATACAGCTCACAGCACATTTACAAAATGCTTCTCCAATTCCTGGTCAGTTCACCCTCCCAAGGCTCTCTCTATAGATACGCAGGTGGCCATAAAATTGGTGTGCAATTTAAAATAGACAACTATTTTAAGTAGATGAGTACTTTTAAAAGATAACTATTTTAAATGCACACCAACTTTATGGCCACCCTATATTTCTGTTAGTAAGTAAAAGAAAAATATTCACAAGATCTCAAAAAGTGTCAATAGTCAGGTCTCCTAAAAGATGCCTTAGTGAACTATGCATGGTATAGAGAAAGCTGGATGAAGACATTATTTCACATACTCTTCAGGAGGTTGCCTTAGTGTCTGAATTAAATAATGGCTTGCCTAGAGTTTTCTAGTTGAAAGTAGACTTTAGTTGACCACAGAAATTTCTAGTAAGTTCCAGTTACAGGGCAAATTTGGCATACTCGAATACATTTATTTCTCAGATGTTCTTTAAGAAGCTATATATGTACATAAAATTTTCTGAAATCCTTAAGCATGAATGTTACATGTAGTCTCTTGTGCAGCCATTGGCAGAAAATGTCATTGCTTATATTTATGGATAGGAACATGTGGGTATGAATATATCAGTAAAAAGGAAAGCCTGGGGATTCTTAATTAAATGTAAAAAAATTCCACCCAAGGGCTGATAATAAAATTATTAAAATCCCTTTCAATTTTTTCTTTTAATGCAAAAGTCCTTCAGAGAAGACTGGTTTGAATATTCAATAATGTTAACAGTCTCAGCATCAGTTATTTAAATTGTTTAAAACAAAATGTACTTCTCTCTGGGAGCCTGATGTTCTGCTTCAGATTATACCAGTCAGGAATCCGCAGGGCACGTCTGGTCAGAACGTTGCTGGAAAGAGCTTGAATGGCAGCCCATTTTCGAAGAATGCAGGGTGTCAAGTGACTACATGACAGTGAGTGGTACAAATCTACTAGTTAAATCCACCCTATCAGATGGGTAGGGTATAAAACAGGCAAATAGACAAAGGATAAGTTATCATTGAAATCTGCTCATAATAATCATAATAATCATGGCAACCTGCCACTGTCCCCTCAGATTCTGAATCAATGGCCCTGTGTTGGGCCCAGGAATCAGTATTTTTCTCCCAAGCTTTCTACATTCCCCTACTGTGCAGTCTGGGTTAAAACTACTGCTTTGGAATATGGCAGCAGTTGGCCACAGCTGTCCAGAAGTTTGGAATCATTTAAAGGAGAGACTATATTACAATTTCATGATTTAATATATGCTAGAGTTTTCTCTCCACCCCACTTTGCTAAAAAACAATATCAGGGTACATGTGAGTATCTGCACAATTTATAAAACGCACTCATGTGCTTTATCTCACACAGCCCTGTAATAAATTGATGTCATGCATGGGAAAAATAGGAAATTATAGCTAAATGTACCTTTACAAAATATTCATTACAGAACTTTTACAAAGAGATGGCCAACGCATGGAGAATGTTTTGTAAATATTTTGTAAAATTTTGTAATGGATATTTTGCAAATAAAGATATATTTAGCTTCAATTTCTTATTTTCCCTATGTATGGCAACTTTAAGAGAGACTCTCAGGACACTGTGTTATACTTAGAAGGAATCCACGATGAACGTCACCTGCCATTCACTCCTCAAACATCACATAGACATAGTCAGTGGCAAGAAATGTTACATAATCTGCCTGAGATAAAAAATAATCTATAAACAATCAGAAGTCAGACCAACTCACCCCAGAATGTCCTTCTTTCTATTTTTTATCATGAAAAGTTTTTTATCATTTTTTATTAAATCATAACTGTGTACATTAATGCAATTGTGGGGTACAATGTGCTAGTTTTATATACAATTTGAAATATTTTCTTTTTTTTTTATTTTTTTGAGACAGAGCCTCAAGCTGTCACCCTGGATAGAGTGCTGTGACATCACAGCTTACAGCAACCTCCAATTCCTGGGCTCAAGCTTGCCTCTGCCTTCCAAGTAGCTGGGACCACAGGTGCCCACCACAACACCTGGCCATTTTTTGGTTGCAGCCATCATTGTTGTTTGGCAGGCCCAGGCTGGATTTGAACCTGCCAGCTCAGGTGTACGTGGCTGGCACCTTAGCCCACTGAGCCTCAGGTGCCAAGCCTCAATTTGAAATATTTTCATCAGAAAAGTTAACATAGCCTTTCACCACATTTTCTTAGTTATTGTTTAGATAATAAAATAGATCTAACTATCTATTTTCTTACCCAGATTCATTTTTCTTTTCAGAGTTTGCCACTACACTGAAGGCATGTTCTATGTTCGTTGGTGGTGTGTGTGTGTTATCTATTCATTCCGCCTCCCAGGAAGGCACTGTGCGCACGGAGACCTCACCTTGTCCACGCTCCATATCTAGGACAACGCCCTGAACTTCCAGGAACCTGAATAAGAATTTATTGAGTAAACATCTAAATTTACTATGAGACTAAATGTCTAAATGAAGACTTATAGGTTGTATTAATAGTTCAAGACTTTGGGTAATATATAAGAACTATCTGAACCTATCTATCTATTTGGGTAGGATTCCTCTCCTGGGGAGCTTGTCTGGTTAGATCACTCAGGCTCTGGCCTGGTGGGGAGCTGCACCCTCCCCTGGCATCCCAGACATCCTCAGCTCACCACAGGCAACCTTAGCAAAGACCACAGAGTCTGGGGCACTTTTCTCTCTTTTATTTCTCTTTCTATTTGTTCTCAGAAAAAGTTACAGTGAGGAGGCTAGGTGGAGAAAGAGAATGACTTCGTTCCTGGTGCCTAAATAGACTCAGGGCAAAAATAATTGCTACAGAAGCCATAGGTATATGGTTGTTTGCAGAAGTTTCCTCTATTTACATAATAAATTTGGGGGTAAGATTCTTAGAGAGTCCATGGGTTATGAGTCCCCTTTGTGTGTTCGTGTTGTTTATACCTCTTAGTTGTTATAGTTGATAACATTATTACATACATTATTATTTATAAAACTGTTTAAGCAGTTTAAGTGCCTAGCTCGGCACACTTCCTATACACGAACATAAGTGTTAAAGGAATAGTGATTTTATATATATACCCTGCTAGAAATGGATATAAATAATGGGAGTGATTACATTTTATATAACTTTAAGTTTTCAGAAGTTAGAACATAATGGATGTTCAGTAACTTTTGAAAGTTCAGCAATACAAACTATGCATTTGTAAATTCAATAGTTGCTTTTTTCATTCCACATAATAAGGCAAAAATGAATAAATATTCTGAAGAGCTGAGAAGAAAAGAACAAAACAATCAACATCCTTGGCAGTAAAAAAAGAAAGGTAAACAAACCCACTGTCAAAATACACCACTGTTTATAGTCGCTAATTCCAAATGTTAATGGCTCTATATCAATTTCCAATTCCATTGAGTGTTCACAGGATTAAATATGTCCCATTCCTATGCACATGTTTTATATTTTATCATAATGGCTGAATACTGCACACTAAATGTTTTGCTTACTTTGCAAAAGTTATCACACACTTCAAGGAATATTTTTAAAGATAAATGCCACCCACGGTTATTATTTGGACCTAAGAATGTCTACATAAAAATCTCATCAAAAACAGTTATTTACTTTGCATTGGTAGGCATTTTTTCCGAAAGCAACTGCAGATGGTGATACCGTTTGATGGTAGGAGAGGATCTTGAGGGTTGGAAAATGAAATCAACATTCTTCAGTAAGGGACCAATCGGGAGCCAGTTACATAATTAGGCAGGTACTGCACGCTTTCCTGCCTTCTACCACATGACACCTTCAAAGCTTTGAATATCTGAAGAGAGAATTTCTGTGCCGCTCATTGATCTTCAAGTAAATATTTTAAAAAGATTCAGAGTTAGAAATGCTTAAACTCTTTTCCTGATTCCACTCTTATTTCATAATTTTGCAAGGTATTTAAAAGTTATAAATATTGAAAAGGAGCTTGGTGTTTGAAACAAATTATTTATATGAAAATATTTTTCATGCCTTGGAGGAGATTTAGAATGCTGGATAGCAACCTATTTAATTTTTTTAATTTCAAAAATTATTCTAAAAACATGAGCACTTCCTCCCGAACCTGAAGCAACACTGGACTCGGTGATGATTCACAGCATTGCTGGTCTTAGTGCCCAGGGCGGTTCGGAAGACCTTTATCGTGTTCCTTCCTGCCTTGCAGTTGTTGATACTCAACAAGGTTAAATCACAATCCTGTATAGTGACTTCTCATCATCTAGCAGTTCTTTTAAGTCACCAAATATAATTTTGAGTAGCCTGAAGCTGTATATAACAATAAAAGGTTAAATGGAAACATTTTTTTTTCCATTCAGTAATTTAAATACATAGTGCAGGGGAACAATTCCATGGCAACTCTGAGTCAATAGTGGAATTCTGGAAGGAGTAAGAAATACCTATATGATGATAAAATAGACTTAAGTATCATGTTTGTTCTGGGTGAATTTGATCAAAAGCATTTTAAGGAGGAGAGTTAATTCATAGAGAATAGGAATCAACAGGAACCATGAAATGCTGAAGTGTATACACAGAAAGAAGAGTCTCTACAATATTTTTAAACATAACCATTGACATGAAAATCTTCACATGAGGATAGTAATAGGAACAATATTCAGAATTTATGGATAATGAGAAATTAGTGCTTTTCTTCTCAAAAATGTATGGTGACATTTGTGAAGGTCAATACCTCCTGCTGTCCCTCTCTCAGGGAAACGTAAAATGACAGCAAGAACTCTGGCCGAGGAATATCTAAACAGCGGCTGCAGGGCCGGAGTCACAAGCAGGAGGCGACTACAAGCCGAAAGCCTCCCCTGGGGCCTAGGCAGGTGTGTCTTCTTGGCTGGGGATGTGTCCGAGCCCATCTCCGGAGGTTTCATAGCAGAAAATAATCCCCTCCGACTCTGGGCTCTTGAATAGGGAAGCTTGGTGATGTGCTCCCGCCCCTCTGGTGTGTGTGCCCAGGAGATAAGTGCTCCTTCCTCCCCATCACCAAGCTGCCAGGGACCCTGTGAGCTTCAACAGCTCAGGGTGGAGACAGAGAGAAACAGGAGGCCACTATACCTCACCCCTGGTGCCTGGTCCCCAGAGTTCCTCCAACACCCGCTTCCTCCCTACAGCTCGGCCCAGGTCCTGTGGCTCTGACCCTTGGAGCGAGACATGTCTAAGATGACCTGGCCTCTCCCGGGTTCTCCTGCAGCTTCCTGAGCTGTGTGTGTACAGCCAGTATTCTTCCCCTTGGAGGCTGTGACATGAGGGCTCAAGTGGGGTGGGACTAAAGAACCTGATAGGCGTAAAATTACTTTAAGCGCATTTTCCTTCATTTTAACAATTATTTCATTGTAACAATGCACCTGCCTCCTGGACACAGACCTAGAAGTATGTGAGCACATCACAAGCTCATCACTGCACATGTTAACAAACTCAAAACTATCAAAAGATGTGCAGTTGTCTTTCCTTCAATGGTAGGTCATGTGGTCAACTTCCACGAAATCAAATATTATTTTTTTTTATAATTTTATTGAATCATAATTCTGTACATTGGTGCAATCATAGGGCATGATTCATATACATTCAGTCAAATTTTATGCATCATTATAGGGATTATGTTAAAAATAAATAAAATAAAATTGTAATATTCAAAAAAAAAAGAAATTTTAAATCAAAGGACACATGTGTAGGAAATATTCACATAACTGAGATACAAATGAATGTTTTCCTGAATTTGTAATTTGACGATTGCCAGTTTCACTGTTTGTTTAGCTCTATGTTTGATTTTGAGTTTTAAAATTTCACTAATACAGTGAGTTCCATATCCCGAGGGTTGGGCCACAGAAACAATGTTTTTCTCTGTTGCCACCCAATGTGAGCTATGTGTGACAGGAAAACATCACATAAAAGGATCCAGAAGTTCAAAATAAGAGAAAACAAAATGTGTAGGAGGGAGAAAGGATGAAAATACTGAAGTATTTTCTAACCTACTAATTTAAAGCAAAACAAGTTTGGTACCTATCCAAGGCACTGGGTACAAACAATCTGATTTATCTGTACACCAGTATCTATTATTCAGGACTACCACTGAGAAACTAAATTCCAGGTTCTGCATTGTTTGACATTTAAAAAGTTCATAGATACTAAGTTTACAGAGAAGGAGGAAAACAAAATTTTCGACATAGGCAAAAAAGATTCGGTGACTGAGAATGAAATCTGTTAACAATCGATATCAGCAAAACCTTTTATATCTGAAAGGAATCCCATCCACAAAACCTACCTTTTTCACCCCCGTATGTTTCCAGTACCTCTTTCCCTTGACACTGTCAAAAAATCTTTTTCTTTCACGTTTTCCCAGTAATCCATTTACGCCTAAATGTTCAGCCCCATTTTAGAAAGAAATCAGAACTTCAGCCTAAGTTAACAACGATACAGGTGCTCCCTCTGGTGGTACAAAAAGAGGGAGCTATACTGCCTGTTTATGCTGGCAGGTAAGCCCAAGCCAATCCTTCCTGAGTCTTATTTACAGCAGGGGAGCAGATACGTTATCGCCTTTATTTTATAGACAAGGAACAAGCAACTCCAAAGATACCTCAAAGTATCTCAGTCAGAGAACGTTCCAGCCAACTCAACTAAGTAGGTATTCCAAGGTCATGCACGTTCTACCACTGACCTATGGCACCTGTTTATCTTGTTCTTTTTGCTACCACATAGCAGGTAGTGACTACTTATTACTAAGAGATAAGTCTAAAGCCACAGGAAGCATCTAATTTCAACTTCTGTTTTAACGAAGTTTCAAAGCAACTGTCCAGGTAGTATTTTCAGTTTAATATAATATACTCATGATCTTTAACAAAACAGAAAAGTGAATAACAGGCAAAAAAATTCCTAAAAGGAGTTATTTCTGATATTTATTTTTTCAGTATTATCCAAAAGTATATAAATAGGATTTCACTTTGTATATTATGGATCTACTTGTTACTAAAAGTACGTCTCTGAAGAACAAGGCACAAATAATTAGAATTTCCAAAGTAGTAAAGTGTCATCTTTGTTTACATGTTCATGACAATGGTGAATAAGAGAATTTATTCTTTGTGTTAACAGCACATCATAAAATTCCAAAACTTGCTGATATCTAAACAGCTTTATTTTATCTTCATCATGAATTTATATGACTAAGACTACCTACTTCACAGAGGTGTTTTAAAAGTTAAATGAGCCTACAGAAATAAAATTCAGCCTTTTTATCTTCTTTATAACAAAGAAGTACAAGGAATATACTTCAGAAATGGTAAAAATACTGAGGCAAGACATCAAGTAGAAAAAAACATAATCAAAAGGAACTACTAAATCCTTAAATGCTATAGGTTTCCGTGCGCAAGAATTTTTCTGCTCTGTAAATGCTCTGAAGTGTCCCAAGGCGATTCCACGGTACCACTGGGACAGACTACAGCCCACAACGCTGCCCAGCCACAGACTGCCAAGACCTTGCTGGCTGTCACTTTCTCTGAAGCTCCGTAAGTGTCTTCCCAGGGCTGCACAACGGTCAAAGAGGATCAGCTCTGAAGTTGAATCGAGCATATGTTGCACTCCCCTGACAAACCTCCAAAGTGAATTCCTGGTTTTCCAGATCAATAAACAAAACAGACAACACCCCTGAGTATCTCGTATTCCCCACCTCAGTGAGTGACACCACCACATGCTGAGGCGGCCAAGGCAAAGGCTGAACTAATCCCTGACTCCTTCTTCTCCTTCATTCTCCCTATTTGCCAGTCAGAAGGTCACGTCCCTCCCAGTAACTGAATCTCTCCACTCTATTCTCGCTTCTCTAATCCCAGTGCTACAAGCTTCAGATAAAGTCCCCACCAACTCCCCCCACCTGTACAACAGCCAAGTCTATTCAGCCTACTAATGTCACTCTTACATTCCCTCCTGCAGGGCTTCCCCAGCCCTCTGTGTACACTCCCTCCGCACTGAGGCAGGCTCATACGAGCTCCCCCCACTCCCCCACCCCACCCCTACCCATGCTGCCGTCACCCTTGCAGGCAGGCAAGTCTTTATCTTCAGGGGGCCTGACAAGTATTATACAAGTGTGCCATAAATCTTTATTGGATAAGGGATTTGCTCTTGATAGGAGAAAACCAATTTGGTTCAATAGCTGGTACTTCGTATGGAAAAATGACTTAATGAATTTCAAAGAAATGGTTGTTTTCAAAATAACTTTTTTCCTGTTTGTACAGACAAGGACAGTATCATAGGCAAAATTTTCCAGGGTCATTTATTTTTCATTAAAATTAGTGAAGTTTCTACTTGAACGATACCCACGTTTACCTGAGGAAGGTGTAAAATCACTAACCCCAGAGATTAATCCTGATTCCTAACCTGGTTCCGGCCCCTGCTGGAAAGTACTCTAGAGCAGAGGTCCCCACCCCTTCTGGCATGAGAAATCGGTTTCACAGAAGACAATTTTTCCACAGATAAGGGTTGTGGGGGTTGGGGGAAAGTGGAGCTCAGGTGATGATGTAAGCAATTGGGAAACATCTGGCTGCTGTAAACACAGATGGAGCTGTGTGGCCCTTCCACCTAAGTTAGGTGGAAGACAATTTTCCCACGGAGGGCCACTTTTCCACAGGCAGTGGCGAGGAACAGGGAAGAGGTGAAGCTCTGTAGTGTGGCTCCTAACAGGCTTTGACTGATACCCATCTGCAGACTGGGGCTTTTCTCAGTTTCACTCTATTCCTCTAACCCCTGTGGGTCTTATGCACAGATTGCCTGATGTCTTCACACATAGGGAGCAGGGAACAGGTGAGCGGACTCCCAAGGCCTAGAAGGGTGTGCCTTTCTATATCTATAAAGGGTGCAAAGGTGTTAAGCCTCCACCGATTTCCTTCTTGAAGCGCTGAAAGGCAGAACATAAGCAACCTCCCACAAATTTGAGCTACTTTATACAGAGTATCAATGCAAGAAACAAAAATGTTTCTTATTTGTAGGGCAGCACCTGTGGCTCAGTGGGTAGGGTGCCAGCCCCCTATAACGAGGGTAGTGGGTTTAACCCCAGCCCTGGCCAAACTGCAACAAAAAATAGCCAGGCGTTGTGGCGGGCGCCTGTAGTCCCAGCTACTCAGGAGGCTGAGGCAAGAGAATCGCCTAAGTGAGGCGATAAAGTGAGGCTCTGTCTCTAAAATAAAAAAATTTCTTATTTGTTAATAGCTATTAAACATTAAGACTAATCATTCTACACTAAGTTCATGTGCAAGAGAAATACAGCTGTTCCTGGTCACTAAATTCGGGGAAAGACAACTAATAATACTTTCTGTTTTACAGTTAGAATCCAAAAAGCATGCTGACACAAAACATGAATTCAGTGAACCCCACCGAGGTACCCCAAAGCAATGTGTTACAATAAAATCAGCTTTATAGTCCAAATGTTTGAATGGTCATTGTAACAAAAATTTTAAATTGTGAGTGGCCACCCATTTTAATGGCTTTGAGATATAATCTGCATACTAGGAAGTCATCCATTTTAAGTATATGATTTTATTAATTCCTTTAAGTTCATATACAGCTATCAACAGAAACACTCCCATCACCCCAACAGTTCCCTTGTACCTGTTTATGACCAATCCCCATGCTCCCACTCCAACCCCAGGCGACTCTGTCTGATCTAAGGTTTTGCCTGCTCTGTAAGTTTCACATAATGGTACCACAACACAGCCCTTTGTGTTGGATCAGGATCCTTTCACTTGGCATAATGTCCTTTAGTTTTAACTGTGTTGTAGTACACACCAGTCACAGGAATAATAACTTCATTCCTTTTCATGGCTGATATGGATATCATCACATTTTGTTTATCTATTCACCAGTTGATGGATTTGGATTGTTTCCAGTTTTTGTCTATTATGAATAATATGCTACTATGAACATCTGTTGGTTTTGAGTAAATACAATTCTTTATGACTTTAATAAGGTACCACTAACATTTGATACATGTATAGACCATGGATCTATCGTGCACAATCAAGATAATTTATACATACCTGGCCTCTAAATATTTCCCTGTACTCCTCTCTTTGGAATCCCTTTCTCTCTCCCCTCCCAAGCCATCCTCAGGTAACCACTGATCTGCACTCACTACAGTAGTGTGCATTTTCCAAAATTTTATCTAAATGGAAATGGACAGCATGGAATGTGGGAGGGGTAAGTGTCTGGCTCCTGTCACTCAGTATTATTACTCTGAGATGCATAAAATGTGGCATGTATCCATAGTCCATTCCTCTTCATTACAGAGCAGTATGCCACTCCAGGGAGATACCGCAATTTGCTTATCCATTCATGTGCGATGGACATGTCAATTATTTCCAGTTTTTGTCAAACACAAAAAGAGCTGCTATGAACACTGTATACAAATTTTGCCTAGATATATGCTGTCATTTCCCCCCACAGCATAACTTGGAATAGAATTGCTGGGTCCCCTATTAAAGGTATATTAAAATTTTTAAAAAACTACTTAACTATTTTCCATCATGGCTATACCATTTTATATTCCTGCCAGCAATTTCTGAGGATTCTGGTTTTTCCACATCCTTGTTAACAACATGGGATTGTCAGGTTTTTTTTTTTATTATTATAAATTTAGCCATTCTAGTGCTTATGGAACAATTTCTTGTTATGTCTCTAATTTGCATTTCCCTAATTATGTCTGTGTCTGCTTAATGATCAGCCAGTGACATGACCTTGCATTTGTAAGGTGTCCACCCTCTGTTTATGGAACAGTCTGCCACTGAAGGGAGCATTCAAAATCATCCTTCACTCTGGGCTTTCACGCTCTGCTGGGCTCTCCTGAGTGTCCCCTGGACATGCAAAATTGAGCTGTCTACCATGGACTGATGGAGAACTTATCTCAGCTCTCTACAGTTCTCTCATTTCTAGGATCTCCCTGTGATTTCTCTCTGATATTTCTGGTTAGTGGCACTGAACCAGCAAACTGCAAACTCAAAGCAGCAAAGCTATAGGTTTTGCATTATGAATTGAATATGCCACTTGTAGCCTGTAAAACTGTGGATTCTTACCCTCAACTCTCACCCAGATTCTGAGACTTGTAAAACTGTAGTTGTCCCTAACTGAAGGGATTGAGACACAGAAGAAGCCCTAGGCAAGAAGGCCACAAAGACCCACTCTCCTTACCTAAAGATCTAGAGCAGCGGTTCTCAACCTGTGGGTCAAGACCCACAGAAACAGTAAGATGGCCGTGGCATTAGGAAGGTTGAGAACCACTGATCTAGAGTATCAGTAATGCTTCCCAATTTATGGTATGCCTTTTTGATCAATTCCCAATGCCCAGAAATGATTGTTTTTTGATGATCTTATTCAGTTTTACACTTGTTTCATTGAAAAAAAGGAATCACCAAACTTCTTTACATCATCATTAGTGGGCATGTTCTTGGCTTTCCTTTTTAATTTCTCAATTTCCCATAGTATAAAGTATGACTATAATATAAAAATAAAGTATGACTGTAATTCTACTTCAAGTATCAAATATAGAAATGTTTTCCAAGTCTGCAGTAAAATTTATCACTGAGTTTGAATATTTTCCATTAAGAGAATAACTCTTCCACACAGTGCCAGCAAGCTGACATTGTACCAAAATACCACATGTCAGTAAGTTTTGAGACTCCTAGGGGATAAATCGATTTACTACTTGGATCTCAGTCACGGCTTTTGACCACAGAACTCTATCACGGCCCAGATGCGACATAAAAGATTCTGTGGTATCATTAACAAAGCTAGACGTGGGCAAAAAGCAAACTCTTTCAGTTCTATTAGTATCATTATGTATTTATTATAAATATTTTCAATACAGATTTTGTGGCATTCCACTTTCCATAGTTATTCCAAATACTGTCACCAAATCTTCAAGCCTAACTTGCTTTTCACATAATTACTTTTCATGTATACAATACCTTGTAGCTGACTAAGCTCTCACCTACTATCTTATCTGATCCTCAAAGAAAGGTCATGTGGTGGGTACAGCAAATATTATCCTAATTTTATACCAGTTGGAACTGAAACACAGAGGGATTAAGTGTTCCCCACAGCTAGTAAGTCAGATCTAAAATCCAGTTATTCTGGTAGTATTTCACTTTGTGTGACCTTGGGCATGTCTCTGCCTTTATTTCTTCAACTGTTTCAGTAGCTGCCTCAAAAGTAAGAAAAAGAAATCCTCCCACCCCCCACCCCCAGCTTTTACAACACTCTCAGTTGAGGAGACTAGTTTTAACATTGTTACCTTAAAATGTTTATTTATTGAAATCTGAATGCAGACAGAAAGCAGAGTCAAATTTCATAATTGCAATAGCAATCTTTAACATAATCAGTTCCAAACTCCACAATCTTATTTTCTCCTCCCCTCCCTTTCTTTCCAAAACATAATTCTGTGAAATCCTCTTAGGAGAGAGGTGACGTCACACTCACAGGTGACAGTCTTAAATGTCATAAATCTGGTGGCTCATTTCAGTAAAAATAACTTGAAATCTAATACATGCATTGGAAGAAACATGTAATTTCCCTCATTTAAAAACCAAAATCAAATATTTCCTTGACCATTTTTAACTCCACAGTTCCTATTCTCTTCAATCCATTTCCTCCCCTTCTCTCTCCAATCTATTCCACCCTGACTTTTGTCTGCACCATTTCACTGAAACCACTCTTGTGAAGTCCACTAAAATCCTCCTCAGAGGATTAAATCCGAGGACCAATTTTAAGTTCACATCTTACCTAACCCATCAGCAACACGGGGCAAGGCTGGTGACTGAAATGTTTTCTACCCCTTGTTGTCATATAGCAACTGCTCCCTTCCTGTCCTCAATCTCCCTTGCTGATTTCATTACACTTCCCAGCCTCAGGTCCCAGATCACTCTTCTCACTCCCATGGTGGTCTCAACCCTCCTCATGACATAATGGTTAAATGCTAATGGCTTCAGATGTGCCTCTTCAACTTGACCTCTCTTTAAAGTCCAGACTCTACCTACCTGACCTTTGTATGATGTTTAAAGAGGCATCTCAAAGTTAACCTGTCTCATTCTGAGCTCCTATTACTGCCCAAAATAGGTCCCTACACAATCCCATCTCAGCATCTGTGATGCCTCTCTTTTTCTCTCATTCCATGTCCAATTTCACAACACCCAACTATAATTCCATCATTGCTCATTATTCCCCTGTTCAAAGTCTGAGGCACCTTCATCCCTCACCTGGGCCACTGCAGAGCCTCAAACTGGATCCCTCTGCTCCCACTCTTGCTAATGCCCCTACCCCTTCTCAAGAGTATTCGAATCACAGCAGCTTCAACAGAAAGATTGTGTTGCCTCTTTCCTTAACATCTACCGGTTAATTTTCCTCTCCTCTGAAGCCAAAGTCCTCCAATGACCACATGACATGACCATCTGTTTCCTTCCTCTCTCCCCTTCCTTCACCTCACTCCATTCGCTACCCTCCTCCTGCTGTTCAAACAACCAAGGCACACTTCTCCTTCAGGTTACTACATCTGCTATGCCCTCTTCCTAGAATACTCTAAGGGACTGTGAGGTAGCTACTGCAGAGGATTCCACCTATAAAGAAATGTTAGAAATGACAGAAAGGGAATTTAGAATACAGACAATGAAAACAATGAAGGAAATGATGGAAACAATGAAGGAAACTACTGATAAAGTGGAAAATAACCAAAAGGAAATCCAAAAACAGAATCACATAAGAGATCAACTATATGAAGAACATAGAAAGGATAGGGCAGATCTGAAGGAACTGAAGCAGTCAATTAGGGAACTTAAAGATGCAAAAGAAAGTATCAACAACAGACTAGACCGTACAGAAGAAATAATTTCAGAGGTAGAGGACAAAGCTCTTGAGATAGCTCAGATAGTTAAAGAGGCAGAAAAGAAGAAAGAGAAAACAGAACATTCACTGACAGAATTATGCAGCTTTATGAAGCGTTCAAACATACGAGTTATGGGTATCCCAGAAGGGGAACAAGAATGCCCCAGGGGAATGGAAGCCATACTAGAGAATATTATAAATGAAAATTTCCCAAATACCACAAAAGATTCTGACACACTCCTTTCAGAGGGATATCGGACCCCAAGTAGCCTCAACTTTAACTGAGGTTCTCTAAGACACATTGTGATGAACGTGTCCAAAGTCAAGACAAAAGAAAAACTTCTACCTACTTGGGCAAATCCATCAGGGTGACCACAGACTTCTCTAATGAAACTTTCCAAGAAAGAAGACAGTGGTCATTTACCTTAGAACTACTTAAACAGAACAATTTCCAGCCCAGAATTCTATATCCTATGAAGCTAAGCTTTAAAATTGATGGAGAAATCAAATCATTTACTGATATACAAAACATTGAGGAAATTCGCCACAAGACCAGCTCTACAGCAAATACTTCAACCTGTTCTACATGCTGACCATCACAAAGGATCAACAGCAAAGTAAGAACTCAGAAATTAAAGGACAGAACCTAACTTCCACACTGATGCAAAAGATAAAACTTCAATAGACTCACAAAATAAGATGAATACAACACTACCACACTTATCAATTATCTCAATAAATGTTAATAGCTTGAATTCCCCATTGAAGAGGCATAGATTGGCTGACTGGATTAACAAACACAAGGCATCCATTTGTTGTCTGCAGGAAACACCTAGCTTCAAAAGACAAATTAAAACTCTGAGTTAAGGGTTGGAAGACAATTTTTCAGGCAAATGGAATTCAAAAGAAAAAAGGAGTTGCAATCTTATTTTCAGATACATGTGGATTTAAAGCAACTAAAGTCAAAAAAGACAAAGATGGTCACTTTATATTGGTCAAGGGAAAAATACAACAAGAAGACGTTTCAATTCTAAATAAACAGACATTACTCAGTCTGAGCAATCTGATATGCTATAATACCATAATCCCAGGGTAACACTCCTCTTACAGAGCTGGACAGATTCTCCAAACAGAAATTAAACTAAGATATAAGGGACTTAAATGAGACCCTAGAACAACTGTGTTTGATAGACACATATAGAACACTCCATCCCAAAGATGAAGAATATACATTCTTCTCGTTGAGCCATGAAATATTCTCCAAAATTGATCATATCCTAGGACACACAACAAACCTCAACAGAATCAAAAGAATTCAAATTTTACCTTGTATTTTCTCAGACCACAAGGCACTAAAGGTGGAACTCAACTCCAACAAAAACATTCAGCCCCACACAAAGGAATGGAAATTAAACAACCTTCTGTTGAATGACAGTTGGGTGCAGGAAGAAATCAAACAGGAAATCTTTAACTTCCTTGAGCATAACAACAATGAAGACACAAGCTACCAAAACCTGTGGGATACTACAAAGGCAGTTTTGTTTGTTTGTTTGTTTGTTTTTCCAGACAGAGACTCAAGCTGTCACCCTGGATAGAGTGCTGCGGCATCACAGCTCACAATAACCTCCAATTCCTGGGCTCAAGTGAGTCTCCTGCCTCCGCCTCCCAAGCAGCTGGGACTACAGGCACCTGCCACAACGCCCGGTCATTTTTTGGTTGTAGCCGTCATTGTTGTTTGGCGGGCCCAGGCTGGATTCGAACCCGGCAGCTCAGGTGTGCGTGGCTGGTGCCTTAGCCCGTTGAGCCACAGGTGCCAAGCCAAAGGCAGTTTTGAGGAGAAAATGTATTGCTTTAGATACCTACATTTGAAAAACAGAAAGAGAGCACATCAACAAACTCACAAGCCATCTTATCTTCTAGAATTGGAAAAAGAAGAACAATCTAAGCCTAAACCCAGCAGAAGGAAAGAAATATCCAAAATTAAATCAGAGATCAATGAAATAAAAAGCAAAAGAATCATTCAGAAGATTGATGAAATCAGGAGTTGGTTTTTTGAAAAAATAAATAAAATAGATAAACCATTGGCCAAACTAGAAACAGAAAAGTAAAATCTCTAGTAACCTCAATCAGAAATGATAAAGGGTGAATTACAGCTGATGCCACAGAGCTATAAGAGATCATCTCTAAATACTACTAAAAACTAGAAATTTGACAATGTGAAGGAAATGGATCAATCTTTGGAATCACATACTCTACCTAGACTTAGCCAGGAAGAAATAGAGCTCCTGAACAGACCAATTTCAAGCACTGAGATGAAAGAAACAATAAAAAAATCTTCCAACAAAAAAATGCTCTGGTCCTGATGACTTCACACCAGAATTCTATAAAACCTTTGACGAGGAGATTATTCTCATACTGCAGAAATTATTCCAAAAAATTGAGGAGGAAGGAACCTACCCCAACACTTTCTATGAAGCAAACATATCCCTGATACCAAAAGCAGGAAAAGACCCAACTAAAAAGGAGAATTTTAGACCAATTTCCCTCATGAATGTAGATAAAAAAATTCTCAACAAAATCCTAGCCAACAGATTACAGCTTATCATCAAAAAAGTCATACATCATGATCAAGTAAGTTTCATCCCAGGGATGCAAGGCTGGTTTAACATACACAAGTTCATAAACGTTATCCACTGTATTAACAAAAGCAAAAACAAAGACTATATGATCCTGTCAATAGATGCAGAAAAAGCATTCGATAAAATCCAGCATCCTTTTCAAATAGAACACTGAAGATTATAGGCATACGTGGGACATTTCTGAAACTGATCAAAGGTATCTATGAAAAACCCACAGCTAATATTTTACTGAATGGGATAAACTCAAAGCTTTTCCTCTTAGAATTGAAACCAGACAAGGCTGTCCTCTGTCATCATTACTATTCAATGTAGTGCTGGAAGTTCTAGCCAATACAATTAGGCAAGACAAGGAAATAAAGGGCTTCCAAATGGGAGCAGAGGAGGTCAAACTCTCCCTCCTTGCTGATGATATGATCTTATACTTAGACAACCCCAAAGATTCAACCACAAGACTCCTGGAAGTCATCAAAAAATACAGTAATTTCTCAGGATATAAAATCACTGTCCACAAGTCAGTAGCCTTTGTATATGCCAATAATGGTCAAGATGAGAGACTAATTAAGGACACAACTCCCTTCACCGTAGCTTCAAAGAAAATGAAATACCTAGAAATATACCTAACAAAGGAGGTGAAGGACCTCTATAAAGAAAATTATGAAATCCTAAGAAAGGAAATAGCAGAGAACAGTAACAGATGAAAGAACATACCATGCTCATGGCTGGGAAGAATCAACATTGTTAAAATGTCTATACTTCCCAAAGCAATCTACCAATTCAATGCCATCCCTATTAAAATACCAACATTGTACTTTCAAGATTTGGAAAAAATGATTCTGCATTTTATATGGAACCTGAAAAAAAACCCGTATAGCTAAGGCAGTTCTTAGTAATAAAAACAAAGCTGGGGGTATCACCATACCAGATTTTAGGCTGTACTAGAAAGCCATAGTAGTCAAGACAGCATGGTATTGGCACAAAAATAGAAACACAGACATTTGGAATTGAGTAGAAAACCAGGAAATGAAACTAACATCTTAAACCACCTAACCTTCGATAAACTAAACAAGAACATACCTTGGGGGAAAGACTCCCTATTCAATAAATGGTGCTGGGAGAACTGAATAGCCACATGTAAAAGACTGAAACTGGACCCACACCTTTCTTCACTCACAAAAATTGATTCAAGATGGATAAAGGGGCTTGGTGCCTGTGGCTCAACGGGCTAAGGCGCCAGCCACGTACACCTGAGCTGGCAGGTTTGAATCCAGCCCGGCCTGCCAAACAATGACGGCTGCAACCAAAAAAATGGCCGGGCGTTGTGGCGGGAGCCTGTAATCCCAGCTACTTGGAAGGTAGAGGCAAGAGACT
>CAUYON010158391.1:0-10661 GCA_963573935.1 Arctocebus calabarensis | reverse complement strand
CCTTTAATAAGTTTCGCCAGTACCCTGCTAAGATGCACCGTAGGTGTGTTCCCACTAATTGCCCTCCCTCTACCCATCCTCCCCCCACCCCTCCCCTCCCTTTCCCCTATCCCTGTATTCCTGTGCTATAATTGGGTTTTGTATACTTTGACTAACATTTCTTCAGTTCTTCCGCCTTGCATCCTGGCATAACCACCATCCTTTCTGCTTCCATGAATTCAACTTTTTAGATTCCGCGTTTGAGTGAGATCATGTAGTTGTGTCTTTCTGGGCTTGGCCTATTTCACTTAACATGTTCTTCAGGTTCATCTGTGTTGTTGCAAATGACAGGATTTTATTCTCCTCAAGGGCTGCATAGTGTTCTGTTGTGTATATACCACATTTGCTTTACTTGATCATCCACTGATGGGCATGCAGGTTTGATTTCGTATCTTGGCTGTTGTGAATGATGCTGCAGTGAATACGGGAGTGCAGCTCTCTCTTCAGTGTCCTAATTTCATTTCATTTGGATGTACAACCAGTGGTGAGATTGCTAGATTATATAGTTGTTGTATTTTTAGTTAGGAAACTCCATATTATTTTCCATAATAACAAGATCAGTTTACATTTCTGACAGCAAACGGTACAAGGGTTCCGTTTCTCAGAATCCTCTCCAGCACTTGTTATTTTTCATCTTCCTGATAGTAGCCATTCTAGCAAGTGTGAGGCAATATCTTGTAGTTGTTTTAATTTGCATTTCTCAAATTATTGTTTAGTGGTTTTTTTGTCAGATACTTGTTGGCCATTTATTTTTATGTCATCTTTCGAGAAAGGTGCGGGTCTTTTGCCTATTTTTTTTAATTCAGGTTATTTGTTTTCTCATTGTTGAGCTCCTTATGTATTTTGGATATTAATCCCTTATCAGCTGTATGATTTGCAAATATATTCTCCCATTCCATAGTTTGTCTCTTTACTCTAGACTGTTTTTTTTGCTGAGTGGAGCTTTTTTGTTTGATGTAATCATATTTTTTTCTTTTGTGCTTTGGGGGTCATATTCAAAATTCATTTCCCAGACAAGTGTCATGAAGTTTTTTTTTCCCATATTGTCTTCTAGGAATTTTGCAGTTTCAGGTTTTATGCATAATTCTTTAATCCATTTTGAGTTGAATTGTGCATATCATATGAGATGATGATCTAATTTCATTTTTCTTCATGTGGATAGCTAATTTTCCCAACACTGTTGGTTGAAGAGACCGTTCTTTCCCCATGGTGTGATCCTGACATCTTTGTTGAAAATTAATTGACTGTAAATGTGTGGGCTTTCTGTTCTACTCATATTCTATTCATATATTTAAAGTAAATTATTTTATGATGAAAAAGGTAGTAAAAATTCTACATCATCTCAGATATGTAGGAGAAGGTAATTTGGGCAAAGATTATTTATTTACACTCAATTATTTCTCTTTTCAAGAAGCAAGAACCTTATCCCTATCTTTATTCAAAGGAAACTTAGTCTCTATTAATAATTTAGGCAACCAAACATCATTACTGGCTGTAGGAGAAATCTGACCCTAGTCTGTCTACGCTGCTCAAGAACCAGGACTACCTCCCAGAGACTTCAGTAAAATAAATCTCAGCAGCACTTTCCTTTAACATATTCGGTTATCTGCTGGACACTAATAGTAAAAAGTTTCATAACTTAGCATGTCATAGTTAGCTAAATTAAGAATAACAAAAAAAGAGCAGCTTGTTAATTTCTGATGACCAATAATGAAAAGTTATTAGCTGACTTTTGGGGGGTCATTTTTAAAAACTGACACTTTGGGTCTGATTTATAATATTTAAGAATTAGAAATGCAAATTATTGGGTAAAATATAATTCACATTACTAAAAATGTTTTCAAGCAGAAAAAAATTACAAGTTGGCTGAATAGTGTAATTTTTAAACTTTCTTAGGCTTTGAGTTTGTTAGAGTTCCCTGATAGATTGCTAGAGTTAGAAATAGTGAGTTCATTGCATGACTGAATAAATAATTCATATGGCACAAAAGCAGCTTTTTCTTTCTCCCCAGTTCCTTTCTCCTCCATTATGTTCACTTTCTCTCTTTTAAAAGACTCTTTTACAGCCAAAGAGCAACTTTGTGTGAATGTGCAAGGGCTTGGGCATAGTTTCAATCTCAGTGTTAGCTGAAAATCTGGGGTCACATAAGAGAATGAAGAATCTGTCTTGAATGTATATTCTCCAGTAGTAACTGGAAAGAAATACAGTAGTTATAAATTGTTAGACTTTACCCTGATGGTAGAGTTGCCTTGGAAATTTCTTTTAGCAAAATATATTTTTATTTCCAAATACAGACTCTTTCATAGTGTCTGTCTCAAAAATAAAGTTTTAAATTTAGTAAGTCATTGAATTTCTTCTAGATTTTCAGAAGCTCTTTATAAGGATAAATAACATTGTCAACATTAGTCTGATAAAATATGAGATTTTAAAAATACTTTGTGTTTTAGAATTCTTTATTTTCTAAGCGGTATGAAGATTATATTAAATATTTGTGTGGACTTCCATTTTTATCTACCTTTTTTTTAGAGCATCAGAATAGAAATTATACCAGATTATTTTTTCTCTGCTATATAAATCACAAGATACTCACTGTTATATTGGGTCAAAGCAGTTGTCTGTCTAGCTCAGTAATCTTCTTTGACAGTAACATTACTGGATTTGATGTTTATCATTCATAAATCAACTACATCTTTGTTTCTTGTAATAAGTTAGTATCTGATATCCTTAAGGGGTTATCTGAAAATATTTTTTGAAATTTGCATGTATTCCACACATTTTATGTTATAATAAGACTTTTATATTTATAAGACTGAAATCTAAAGTAAGGGTAGGGACTGTGATCTAGACCCCTTTCAATTGGAAATATTTATAAAGTCATATTTTATTTCCTTTCCAATATACTGATATTTCACCTCATTTCTAAATAAGACAAAATTTGTATTTAGTATAATTAGCGTATATTCTATTGTATGCTAATTCTTCATATGGCAATAATATGTAGGGTGCATCACATGTAATGCCATAATATTTCACAATACATAGGATAAAAATATAATATAGAACTTCTGCTTTGATATAACCATACTCTTTTCTGTTACCTATTTGCCTTTTTCAAATTCCCTTATACCCTTATTTTAACACTCTTTGATTTAGTCAGTATTAACTTTATCCATAAATAGTGACTGTGATTTTTATGGCACACTGTAATTTTAAATGCCGAACCGTGTTGTTTTTCTACCTAAACTAAGTATAACATTTAGTAATTCTTAAAACTTAGGCTTTGCTGTGGTTTTTCCTAATTCTATGTCAGTAGTCACAGAAACCAAATATTTGGGTTTCTATTGGCCTTTTAAGTGCTGACACTGGCATTGTTGAAATATATTTCTAAAGAGGATGGTGAGTGTTTCTTTTATCAATTGCTACGTAACAAGCTGCCCCAAAATTTAGGGGCAGCTTGAGTTTTCGGTTCTGTGTGGTCTTGGCTGGGGAACTAGGAAAGCAGGGCAGTCCAGAATGCCCTCATTCACGTGGCTGGCAGTGGACGCAGGCTGTAGCTGGGAGCACAGCTGTGGTTGGTCCTGGGGTTGGTTCTCATTACATGTGACTCTCTGAGTGGTTACTTGGGCTTCCTCACAGCATGGAAGCTGGATTCCAAGAAAGTATGTTCCAGAAGGCAAAAGCAAAAGCTGTAACTCTTGTCAAGTCTAGATTCTACAGTTACGTAGAGTTCCTTCTGCATATTTTGCTGATCAAAACAGGTCATAAGGATAGCCCAGATCAAGAGGAAGGGAAATAGGCTTCATTTCTTAATGGGGGGGAGGGGAGCAAGATTACACTGTACAAGGCAGATGCGATATAGTATATGTTGTAGCTATCTATGGAATTGCACATGACCATAGGGAGTTGCTATTTTTGCTGGGCATTGAAACTGGCATAGTCAGGCACATGTGGATTTGAGTGCTGACTTTATACTGAGTCACATAAGAGCTATTAGCCATTTCCTTCTCATCTGCACAATGGTAATACCACCTTCACAGGATTGACAGGTAAGTGAGGTGATTTCTTTGAAAAGTACATAGCATAGCACTGGAAATTCCATTACTTCCATCCTTTTCTTTCTCCCATGTCCTTCATGTTTGATCAACCTAACATGAAGTGATGATAGTAGTTAGATATATTTTTAATGATATATCATAAATCAACTAAAGTATTTACCAGTATTGTCAAGACATTTTGATAGTTCCAATTTAAAGTTTATAACAGAATTTGTAAGTTTTTTAGTCCAAACATCGACCTAATGCTAGAATTCTTTATAAATTATTCTATATGGGCTATCTACAATGTAGGAAACTGCAGATCGGTATAAATGTTTAAACAAATTGGCTTACTATACTCTACTTGCCATAGTTTTATTCCATTTTCCATTTTCCAGGAAAAGCACATGACTTTCATAAGAATTCTTTTTAAGTCAGTTTCAGAATTTGCTTATGATCTAATTTACAAGTCTCTAGCCAAAGGGATTAAAATACTGAACCAGAGAAAGAAGTCTGAAGAGATAAACAAATTTTTGACAGTCATTTCTAAGGAAGGCATAGAGATAGAATACTTGCTTTGTTTAAGCGTGGTGCAACATAGTCAAAGCAAAGATTCAATTTGTTAAGAGTCAACTGTTGTTTGTTCTGGCCTCAGTAGTCTCCAGCACTACCAACCTGTCATATTACCAATTCATAGTTTGGTCACCAGGCAGGGGAATCATGGAAAACTGGTACTACTTAAAGAAAAATAAGTGAAAGCACAAGTCCTTATTTGCTCTTTATAAGATTGAGGAGAATATTACTTTAAAAAAATATCTACAAAAGACAAAACCAAGTGAAATATTACATTAAATATAACACAATGAAAGAATGGAGATTAACATAAGGAAGAACTTTGGAACAGTAATGATGATTAGATATTAGAATGAGTTTCCCAGGAGACTATTTTAAAGACTTTAACATATTGCAATATTGTGAATTGTATGGGCAGTGCTGAAGGTAGAAACTGGGCAAATGAAGTGAACTTAAGTTTTGTTAAGTCAGTTGAAAATTAGGAGGAATGTTTCATTACCGAATCTCATTTAATCTTCTCATTTTCAAGGGTTGACTTTATAAGTGATTTTTGGAAGAAGCTTTGAAGTTTTATGGTGAGCACCTGTTTTTTTTTTTGTTTGTTTGTTTGTTTTCTTTTTTTTTGAGACAGAGTCTCATTTTGTCGCCCTGGGTAGAGTGCTGTGGCGTCACAGCTCACAGCAACTTAATTCTTGGGCTTAAGTGATTCTCTGGCCTAAGTCTCCCAACTACTGGCACTAACAGGTGCTCACCACACTGCCCCGCTATTTTTTTATTCTAGTTCTCATTATTTGGCAGGCTGGGGCTGGATTCAAACCTGCCAGCTCTGGTGTATGTGGCTGTTGCCCTAGCCACTGAATACAGGCGCCAAGCTGGTGAGCACCTTTAAAATTACCTATTTGTATCTTGATTTCATTCATATTATATTTTTTCTTGATTCCAAGAGATCATCAATTGTAGGACACATTCTTTGATAACTTTCTCCCTCTCTTTTTGGAAAAAAATAAAACACTTTCCTTTGGGGAGGAGGAGTAGTTCATCTAAGGATTATTCTGAATTCCTTTTGGCCATAGCCAGTGTAGCCACATACTGTTCATAACCTCTAATAGTTTTAAGATTGATGGTATAATTCTGAGGCATGTCCAGGAATTACTTTGGGTAGGTTTCCAGTTCCTATTTAATTAAATTTATTTTTTCTAATTATATTACATCTCACTAGAAGTTAAGTAACTTCTCTTGAAAGTCATCCAGAAGACTTTAATAGACAGATATTTGGTATCTGCTCGGAATTATCAGTTAGTAAACCTTCACTAAACATAAATATACCACATATTATAGACAGTTTTGCATACATAATAATTTTTTGCTTGAATCCTACATGGTAGTGATCTTTGTAGAGATATTTTAAGAGGTAATTAGGGATTTGAAATGAAGTTAAAATTCAACTGTATATAGTTGTATTGATGCAGATAACTGAAGTGACAGACAAAAGGTAGATTTGTAGTTATGTCTAGGTTCACATCTGAGCACAAGGATACATGTGAATATAATACAAAGTATTTTAACATGTGTAATGTCTAGCAAGGTTTTTTTGCCATCTATTGTAATACCTCTTGATTTGAAAAATGTTAAAGCAAAAATGTCTTTTTAGGATTGAGAAAGTATTATTATTATTATTATTATTATTATTATTATTATTTCTTTTTTTCCCCTCCCAACTGTTTAAGTAAGACAGACAATGGATAATATTCTTAGTAAATGGAGACTATGAATGTTTGAGACATACGGTCACACAATAAGTGGTAGATCTGGAATTATCAACCAGGTCTTAATGATCTCCAGATACTCATACTGTTTATTTTACCATGTTACCTTTTAAACAATAATTCATTTAGCTATGGGTTATATTTAATGAGATTCATTATTCAGTAAATATTTATTAAATGCGATTATATGCCCCACATTATGTTAAATGACAGTGTAAGACAATGAACAAGACAGATATGTTCTGTGAAATCATATCTCATGAAACTAACGACTTTGGAAAAGACTGAAACTGAATAAAGAATTATAACTAAGATGAGTATTAGGGGGGAAGTTGTAAGATGATAAGAGAATATAAAAGGCAGACCTGACCTGCTCTGGGTGTTGGTGGTGGGAGTGTTAATAGTGAAGCCTGGAAAGGACAAGAGAAATAACTTATAGGCTGAAATCTGAATAATCAGTGTGACTTGGCTAAGCCTAGGAATTGAGAGAAGGATTGTATAGAACATTGCAAGTAAGAGAAATTGCATTTACAAAAGTAAAAGAAAGAATTAAAAGGATTCTAATGTGATTGAGCATTGAGGAGAAGGAGAAATGAGTTGGAGAGGCATTCAGGAAAGAGATTATGCATCTTGTTTAGGATTTTGATTTGTATCTGGGGGGACAGTGGGACACCATGGAAAGTATGAATAAGAACCAAGGATATGACATGATTAAACTTTGATTTGAAAAACATTATTCTGACTACAGTAAATTTAGAAGCAGTATTGCTAGAAGCTATTTCAGTAAGGCCAGAGCAGAGATGATGGGTACAGCAGTAATGTTGGAGAGAAGAGAATAGATTTGAAATTTGGGATGTAGACAAATGTGGCATTTGATAGAATTATAAAATTAGGATTGTTATTGCTCCATCTGTAGGATTTCATTGTAAGATCACCCTAAGATCCTTCTGGTAACTTGTGCTTAGTGTTAGGAACAGACTATATTGTAAAATATAGTTTAAAAAGTGTTGTTCCTTAAATATAACTTTGAATTGAGCTAATTCCTGTCATTTTTTTGTTTGACTCCATTCAATACTATAGCGATAACTCAATTTAGAATGCCAAATTTTCTTTTGACAGTATCAAAACACAAAAGTCATTTCGTACATAACATTGCGTATATACAAATAGTATAAGTCACCTTGTTCATACCATTTACTAATGAACATTAGATTTGAAAGGGCTATTTAGGATTTAAGATTTTCCTGTTTTTGGTTGATTGGTTAAAACTTAGATGAGGAATTTAGACCATTTTGTGTCAAAGAGCATTCTATTAAGGAACTCTTTGTTCACTCTTGTTACAAGAATTTATTGCTGGGTCATTGGCTCTAGAAATAGTCTCCTTAAATTATTGAGGAGGGAAATATTTTATTAACAGAAGCAGACTTCACTGAACTTCTGTAGTTTCCCAACCAACAGTACTTCTTGTGTATACCTATGGGCATTATTAGCCTGTTGTATCTGGTATGGATAGCACAGTCAAATACCCATTACTTGTAAGGGCCTTAACTGTGAAGAATTAGGCCATTTAAGGAAATAATAGAGTCTAGGTTCTAGAGCAGTGGTTCTCAACCTTTCTAATGCTGCGATCCTTTAATATAGTTCCTCATGTTATGGCTACTTAATTAGCAATGAAAATAATTTTATGGTTGGTGGTCACCACAACATGAGGAGCTGTTTTAAAGGGTGGCAGCATTAGAAAGGTTGAGAACCACTGCTCTAGAGAATTTGTGCCCATCTAAGTGAGTAGAGAGACAGCTAAGATTTTACTCCACTTGATTTTTGCCATGTGAGTATTCAAGGTGATGGTTGCCATATTTTTCAGGAGGATCCTGAAATACGGACTTTTACGTAAATTAGGCGGTAACTAATTCAAATGTTTTAAAAACACTCTGTGACCATCACTGTACCAAGTAAAATGCACCTGTGGAACATACCTGGCCCACAGTTCTGTTTTATTAATTCTGCCTTATAGAAGTCTTCAATGTATGCTTAAAGTTAAGAGACCAACATCATTTCTAGGTAAAGTAAATATTTAAAGAAAGAAGGAAAAGAAGAAGGAAATGGGGGTTTTTTGTTGTTAGAAGTACAAAACCTGTTATCTGGGTCTTATTTTTAGTTTAAGTTCAAAGAGAAATTCATTGTCCTCAGAATCATTTTCATGTGCTTCACAGCATACATCTAGCAACTTCAGCCATCTAAATGTGCATAACTGGTAACTTAGTAGGATGAGATTGTGTACGTGAAGAGTTCACTGGAACTATGGATCAGAGTCTAGTGGTTCTTTCTTAAACTGTTATGAGTAAATACAGCAGGGACAAGAGACAGTTGATAGCAGAGCAAAATCATAGCAATGTGGATACATCAGGGGCCCATTACAGCATGACTTTACTAAAAGCATAATTTGACTTTTATTTGTATCATCAAGAAGAGGTCAGATTGTTTTGGTATACCCAGATATTTTAAATAACCCCCTCCAACACATACAGTACATAATTACTGTAGTAAATTAGGAAAATAAAGAGAAGTAACATATAATATTTTTTAAGGCCAGAAATAGGCAAAATAGATTTTATAATTTTCTAAAGTAATTGAATAGAACCTGGCAATTCTTTGTTTCCCAATAGCTAATTGATATCCAAATTAGTGTAATTTGGGCTTAACTTAAATGAATATTGGTTGGCTCACATAAGAAAATACCAGAATGATACATGCATTAGGGTTAGTATGCCAGTGGCTTCTTGATGTTTTCAGGGCTCAGCTCGCCCTTCCATGCAATATTGCTCTTCTCCTAAGACCATGACTACAGAATGGCTGATGGTTGTAATCACGTTAAGCACTTCCTACTTCAAATACGAAGGGAGAATTAGCTTCTCTTGGCTTTCTCATAAGCGTTATAGCACCTTTTCCCTAAAGAGTTTCAGTTCACCTTCATCCCCAGCTTGCTCCTTGTTGACTTAAATTTATTTAATTCTAAATATATTTAAACTAATCATTGCCAACTGGGATGAGCTTACCATAATGGATTAGACTAATTGTGGCCTACCCTAGCAGCTCAGAGCAGTCGGGTTCCCCTGAGATATATTGAATGCTAGGGCAGAGGTACATAGAGAAATCAAATCATGGATCATTAGGAAAAAGGAAGCTTTGGATAGATACTCAACATGGTCCATTACAGGTACCTTTAGGATTATGGATTACCTGGAGTTTTTGCTTATATGAAACACCACTTTCCCTCTCCAGCCGGTAAGTGTGAGGTTGAATCCCTGGAGAATCTACTATCTCCTGTGTTCTAAAACCCTTAATGGCAGAGCTTCTGTGACTTCTGAATTGGGTTTTTTTTTTCCCCCCTAAAGTTTCTCCTTATTTAATAGACACTTCTGTAGAATATCAAATGGAGGAAAGATATAATTTCTTTTTTTTATTTTTTATTTATTTATTTATTTATTTATTTTTGAGACAGAGCCTCAAGCTGTCACCCTGGATAGAGTGCCATGGCATCACAGCTCACAGCAACCTCCAATTCCTGGGCGCAAGCGAGTCTCCTGCCTCAGCCTCCCAAGTAGCTGGGACCATAGGCACCCACCACAATGCCCGGCCATTTTTTGGTTGCAGCCGTCATTGTTGTTTGGCGGCCTGGGCTGGATTCGAACCCACCAGCTCAGGTGTATGTGGCTGGCGCCTTAGCCCATTGAGCCACAGGCGCCGAGCTGGAAAGATATAATTTCTTTAGATAAGTGTTCTTTTTTATTTTTTTTATTTTTTTATTTTTTTTTTAGAATTTTTTGGATTTTTTTTCTTTGTTTTTTTTTTATTATAATATTTTATTTTATTTTTTTGAATCATAGCTGTGTACATTAGTTCAACCATGGGGTACAGTGTGGGGGCTTCACATGCAATCTGAGATATTTTATCAACCTGATTGACATACCGTTCATGATATTTTCTCGTTTACGAAAACATTTTTGATCTGTATTTAGAAGTTTTCTCCTGACCCTTCAAATATGTACCACCCATGTGATCTCACCCTTTGTCTCAATTCCCCCCAGACTCTCCGTCCCCTTCCCTCCCTCTCCCCTTTCCCTGTCTTCCTGTGCAATAAATGGGTTGTAGCCTTCACTTGAACGACAAAGAATTTGTCTCATATTAGGGGTGTATACATTGGATACTTTTTCTTCCATTCTAGAGATACTTTGCTAAGGAGAACATG
>CAUYON010158385.1:0-21996 GCA_963573935.1 Arctocebus calabarensis | reverse complement strand
TCGCTTGAGCCCAGGAATTGGAGGTTGCTGTGAGCTGTGATGCGACAGCACTCTATCCAGGGTGACAGCTTGAGACTCTGTCTCAAAAAAAAAACACAACACACCAACCCCAAAAAAAACACAAAAGAGCTCAAGAACAAGTTTTATGTATGTGAACCTCTTTCTTCCTATACATGCTCACATTAGCTATGTGATTTTGGTGGTAATTTTCACATAAAGTGGAAATGATATTCATATTCCTCAGTGTTATATTAGAACTAAATAAAATAGTAAATGTAAAGAGTTCAACACATATTTATTATATTAGGGCAAAAAATATTTATGGAAAATAATTATTGTCTCTGGCCCACCTTCCTAGTATGTCGGAGTAGGGCATATAAATCAATTCTTACTATGAGAACTCTAACCATTCAAATATTTCTCTTAAATAAGTGGCATCTTGGAATTATCTGCCAGAAGCCCCAATAACTACTCACCACATATTTGATGTAATCTGAGGTAAAATTATGTCAACTGGGGCCACACAGTTCACCAAAGCTGGGTAAACACTTTCTGTTGGACATGGCATGGATTCTTTGGCCATTTCTGTAATCTTGAACAAATTTCAAAAGCCATTAAATAAAGGTCACCTGACTGAACATGAAAATATAAAGTTACATGAAAACTAAAGCACTTCTTACTAAACACTTCTTTGAGCTCTTAAATTTAGGTCTATGTGATCCTGGGGACAGAAATCCTTTGATTGAAGTGGTATTATGCTAGATAGAAGAAAGGAGAGAAAAAAAAAAACTCAGAACCCTAGATAACTATAATTGAACAATTTTATTTTCACAATCTAAAACTCAATTATTTCTTTAAAATTTCAGAAAACATAAGACTGATCTACTACCTAACCAATTACTTGCTGGATCATCATTGCCTCTTCCCCCTTTTTCTCTTTATATCTGCTTACCATGTTCTTATAAAAGAACACACCCCATCCAGAGAAGTTGTTTCTTAAGTAGTTCTTTTTAAGACAAATCATGAACATGCCATTCAGTGTCAATATACATCTATATACATTTTAAAGCCAATAGCTTACCTTAGACTGTGCAGGAGGAGAAGTTTTAACACTTTTTACAACGGGAGAACTATTTGAAGAATGAGACCTAACAACAGAGCATCGCCTATCAATGTCATCTGCCAATCCTGCTTGGTATATTGGGTCTGCAAAGGAGACACGGCGAACCTGAAAGAACAGGTCGGGTTTTTATTTGT
The DNA here is from genome assembly GCA_963573935.1 of Arctocebus calabarensis. Classification (NCBI taxonomy): domain Eukaryota; kingdom Metazoa; phylum Chordata; class Mammalia; order Primates; family Lorisidae; genus Arctocebus; species Arctocebus calabarensis. The sequence continues at coordinate 20,739 of CAUYON010158385.1, read as the reverse complement.
GGTAGTTAAAATTATATAATCTCACTTTAATAACCTTATGAGGTTAGTAAAAAGATCTCAAGGAACAATTATGAAGAGGTAAAAACAAGTAACTGTCCTCTGGTATATCTGACTAAGCTCTATTCTAAACTCTTTGAGGGTACCAGGCTCACAGAAATCGGGTAAAATTTTTGTTTCTCTTAGGCTCAACTTGAAGCAATTCTGGTCTTTTCTAAATACCTACAGGAGATCACTCATTCAGCTATTTAATATAAACACACAATAGAGCACTTTATTCCATTAATGTTTTTAAGTATCTTCTCATCTTGATTTATAAGAGTGGGCAATTTCTATACATACCTGCTACAGAAAACTATAGCATATTCTTCTATTGCCTAAATAAATATTCAGCATGAACTACTATCAAATCAAAAAGCAACTAGTTACCTTCTATTAACAATCTAAAGTACACAGAAGAAAAACATCCTTGTTAGAAAAATTTCAGAGCCCAAACAACCAAGAAACAAGTAACAAAAAACTCCCCAAAAGACATCAATCCTAATGCACTCTACTGTCAGGAAATTTTGAAAGATTTTTATGGCTTATTAAATTTAAGATACTTAAAACAAACAAAAAGGGCGGCTCCTGTGGCTCAGCGAGTGGGGCGCCGGCCCCATATACCAAAGGTGGCGGGTTCAGGCCCGGCCTCGGCCGAACTGCAAAGCAAAAAAATAGCCGGGCGCTGTGGCGGGTGCCTGTAGTCCCAGCTACTTGGGAGGCTGAGGCAAGAGAATCGCTTAAGCCCAAGAGCTGGAGGTTGCTGTGAGCAGTGTGACGCCACGGCACTCTACCTGGGGCGATAAAGTGAGACTCTGTCTCTACAAAAAAAAAAAATGCATCCAGAGTTTGGACACATAGTACTTACCATAAAGATATCACAGAAGAAGAAATAAGGTTACAAGGGTTAGTGTATTAAATGTTGTATGTGCAGTTTGGGATATACAGGTGGAGAAATAAAGAAGAAAAAGTGTGAACTGAAAAAACACATTGTGTATTAATAAACATAAAGAATATTATGAACCTTCATCACAGAACATAAAGAATGAGATGAATCAGATAACCTGAACCCAATTTTGGTATTCAGAAAAGAAGCAAAAATCTTCTACTGAATGAAAAAATTAAAAAAAAAAAGTTTAGAGACCTGGTTTTGCAAAGGATGGAGAAAATTTGAGAGGATTGTTTTGGGAAAATGGGAGGACCTGAACAGAAATACACAAAGGAATTTGCATGTGGCACTGTAGGATTAGTCAATTTCATTAGAGTGAGAGATAATCACTGATCATCATGGATGGCCATCTTCTCTGGGGTTGCATGATGCTGGGATGGACAAGAAGAAATGTAATATGAGGATATTAAGGATTCCCTGGAGAGGTGCCAAGGGGTCTAGGTTCCCTATGGTATAATATGAGTGCTTTTGGAGAAAAGGAAAAGATTCACTGACTCAGAGACCCAAAGCAGTCTTATTGGAGACACTGGAGAAAGAAATCTCACAGGAGAAGGAACTATAGTTAAGGACAGAAAGGTTGGCATTTAAGATCTTAGACATGGAAAAACTTGTTTTGAAAGTGGAGTGACTCCAGTTTTCTGTCATAAAAGATGATTATAAAATGGAGTGTGCATGGGGCCTACTGGAGTCAGGAGGTGAAGGAAAGCTGAGACCAGACAGTGCAATGAATTACTAACAAGATGCTGAAATGTTCATACTAAGCATATGGTTGCCCCCCAAAAGTAGCCTTGAGAGACCACTGAAAGCAGACAGCAGTGACCGAGGCCCTGCCAGGAGGGTTGCGAGAGGACATTCACTTGCTCTGGAGAGACTGTTCTTCTCCATTGTTCCATCGGCTGGCCTGTGGTGGCCTGGAGACTGCAGTCTCTACCTGGTGGAGCGACACACCTTTGGATAGCATTGATTAGAGAGATTGATGATGTCCAGTGTTTCTCTTTCCTCTATATTCTAAGTCTCAATTGAGCAAAGTTTATTTCTCATTCCTTGTGTTTTGAATATAGCAGATACTCTAACATTGCCATAAGTTAGTTGAAGAAATGAAAATACAAACAAAACAAGAGTCATGATAAATATGAAGTGACCTTTATTAAACTTTTTCTATGCATCAAGTAGTCCTCTAAGAATTTACACCCATTAACTTAATTAGTGTTCAACATGATCCTGGGTGAACAAATGCTAAGTCTGAGCATTTTATATGAATTTACTTTAATAGAAGAAATTTTGCTATGAAATAAAGATACTGGCCAGTTGCGAGAAAAACTTTACACACACATTTTTTTGTGTTTATGTGATACACATATATATTGATTATGACTTTTAGGCTTTTGTATATTATAAATCTAAAAAGAGAGAAATGTATTTATTAAGTATATGAGAGGTGGTGGATATAATTTTTTTGTTATCTAAATATAAGAATATGTCTTGTTTTTTTTGTTTGTTTGTTTTTCTTTCAGTTTTTAGCCGGGGCCAGGTTTGAACCCGCCACCTCTGGTATATGGGGCTGGTACCCTGCTCCTTTGAGCCACAGGCACCTCCTCTTGACTTGTTTTTATAATGTGAAAAATCATTTGTGTAATAAATTGTGACTATTGTAACTATAACCCTATTTTATTCTTCTGATTAAATGGGCATGCAAAAGTAACCTTGAGGAGTTTTGAGGAGTTCTTCCTGCTGGAATAATTCTAGAATTGGTGGCAGAGCCAAGACCTCCCTTCGCTAGGCTGAGGGAGCAGGTATACTTTGTCACGTCTATATAAGGGGATGGCTTGGGCATTATCGGTGTACAACTGCATGATGAGCACATCTATCTCTTACTTATTTTGTATGTATATTTACCCTATTTGGTGAAATGATTGACTTATTAAACATTGATTTTCTGTAGCAACCATGAAGAGGATAATTTGTTTTAAACCCTACATTTTTTTTATCATGGACTGTTTGTTGTTCAGTTCTCCTCACCAGGTACTGACTCAATGGTGTTAGAATGGGGAAAAGTGTTGAAAAGGAGGCAACTAAAACTTATTGTAAAATTCATTTGTTATCTGAAGCTTTAGAGTCTTTCCTTTTCTGCAAATTTGCTTTCCCTTCCAAACATCTCCATCCTTGAAAAGTGCTTGAAATGAAAGACAGTTCTTGCAAGTCTTGCAAGATTGCAGCACAAGCAGGCGGTACCCGTGGGGGAGACATCTCATCCATCAGCCCCACTAGCTTTCGAAGGAAAAGGCCTGTGAATGGTCAGGATGATGAATCGCAATGGCTGGCCCCATCCAGGTTTCATGCACTGAAGGATGCCAATGCATTTGTGGTAACTCTTGGCTGCAGCAGTGCAGGGATCCTTGGAGAGATCATCTCTGCTTTTATAATTGTACACACATTGATAGGGTACAGACCGTGCTATGTTTCCACAGGCAGATCACACCATTCAAATGGCAGACAGAACGTAAGTGCGAAGGTGGAGCCCATGTGAGAAGTTGGATATTTTAATAAACAAATTGCTGCTTCAACAGCAGGGAAACTCAGCGTTAGAAAGATCTTTATGCTACCCTCCATTCTCTCCTCTGCCTGTGGCCCAGCTCAACCCACTGATTGAACCGGACAGATTAATTAAACACCTTCTATATGTCAGGAACTGGGTTTACTGCTCAGGCTAAGCCACGAGCTAGAGAAGCACGCACCAGGGTTGGAATATACAAAAAAAATTTAGAATCCAGTGCAGTGAGTGCTATGAGACCCCTGAACTGAGCAGCCAAAGAAACGCCTGAGTGAATACCACCTGCCTGCCTCTAGCTGTGTACTTGTCCATCTGGCTGCTACATTTCACTCCTGCCTGCGTTCATTTCCTAGGGTTGGTATAACAATGGAACACCCAAACAGGGTGACTTTAAAAAAATGCTTATATCACATTTCTAGAGGTCAGAAGTCTGAAATCAAGGTGTTGGCGGGCCGCGTTCCCTCTGGTAGGTTCAAGAAGGAATCCTTCCTTGCCTGTTCCTACTTCTGATGGATCCAGGCGCACGTTGGCTTGTAGCAGGAGAACTAATGATCTGTCAGCATCTTCAAATAGCCTCCTTCTCAGTGTGTGTGCCTTTATGTGTGTCTTCTCCTCTTAAAAGGACAACAATCTCCGCCTGAATCCAGTGTGAACTCATCTTAACTTAATTACATCTATAAAGATCCTATCTCCAAATAAGGTAAGATTTCTGAATCCAAGGGTAAAAGTTGAAAATATATTTTGGGGGAACACAATTCAACGTGTCTTACAACCTAAGACTTTTATATGTTTTCTGACCTTGTACAATTGTCATTTTCCAGTCATGGCTAAGTTTGTGGGTAATTAACCTGGCTTGATGCTCAACCTGAAATATTTGATACCTGCCTGTCAATCACCTCTGTCCCTTTGTGCTTTGGGATGCTTTGTGTGAAAGACCTATTTCAGTTCCAAAGGTGATTAGTGGTTCACATGAAGCCGATGCCCTTGGCAGATTCCTCAGAGACCCTGGGTAGAGACCAGACATTAGCTAGGCTTGTTGAAGGAAGGGAATGAGGGAAACTGGCAGGTTAACATGGGCTTAACACACAACATATAGCAAGAAGCAGGCCCTGAGGAAGGGCCCTTGTGAAGCGATTTTGTCCCTAACCCCCTTGAAGCTTCCTCAATTTCACCTAAAGGCCTATAGCACATAATGTCTTATAAACACCTGATTATTCCAAAACTCCCCCCATTATCTGGGAGTTGACACTTTCCATTTGGTGGAGATGGTAATCCACTCACTCTAACAACTAAATCTCCAAATGTTAGTTACTATGGTAATGCAGGGAAGAAAACAACATGTTAACCTGGTACACCAAGCTGAAGCTAATCATTTTTTTTCTTATTATTATTCATTTTCACATGCCCTTTAATTTCCCAAGCTGATGTATGTGTAAAGTCTTCTCTAAGATTTTAGCAAGTGCCCAAGAAGTAGCAACCTGTTTTAGATCCCACCTCTGAATTAATGCCATAAAACCTCAAATCAGAACCTTTATCACTTTACAAAAGAAACGTAGTTATATCTAGCATCAGACTAGAGCTCACAGCAAAGGGTTACAGCACTGGACACACAGAATTCTTCTGTCTCTTTCTTTCTCTCCACTTCTCTTTTTTCTATCTCTTTCTCTCTTCCTCATTCTCAATCTCTTTCTCCTTAAAGTTTAGGCTCCAATAAAGCAGATGGGTTCCCTATGATGTCTGAAACCACAACATCAATTCCACCTATATCCCTTAGAAACTCACCTACTCAAAGGGGGCTTCTTTCTATGTATTTCCACTGTAGTAACTGGTCTTTCTTTACAGGAAATATTTTACCAGATGCTAAAAGAATAAATATTTTCTCTATCTCGTTATCCTGAGGTGGAAAGCCAGGTACAATTATAAGGGTTTGATTTGCAGGCTTTAATCATTTTACTTTTCCACATGTTTACTATCTTTCCTCTAATGGGTTGTCACTTCTTGTGTTAAAGGAAAAAGACTTTTATAGATCTCTTTGGAATTTCCTAGGATTCTGACAATTTGAGAGTTAAATGTTTAGAAAACAAGATTTCATCAATTCCCCTTTAAACAAATCTGGAATATGAATAAAAAACAAAGAAGCATTTGACTGAAGCAGATCTTTTTTCTTTTTTAGCTGAGCTTGGAAAATTGGCATCCCTTAGAGTAATATTAACAGGAACAAACAGCCTTCATAGTTTGGGTGCATTCTAGGCTTTATTTCATCTTGCCTGTGACACTTACTGGTGAGATACATTGGAACATGTATCAGCAGCCTAACCTCTATTTAGGCATAACCTCTATTTTGGTATAGAAGAGTTAATATGTGTCCCCACAGGGAGGTAGAATGGTGAAGGGTGGGTGTTCTGATTACACATTAGAATCATATTGAGGGAGGGAGAGGCTTTTAAAACGCACTGGTCTCCTTGGGCCACCCACAGAGATTCTGGCTAACTTGTTCAGGGTGGGAAGCAGAAGTGGGGATTATTTTAAAACTTTCCAAGTGGTTTTCATGTGCAGCTAAGAGACACTGTTATAGCTCAAAACATGTCCCTGCCTTTAACAGGTGGATGATTCTGACTCAGTGGGTAGACCAGGGCAAGGCCTTGATAATCCTCATTTCTGTTCAGCTGCCAGATGGGCTTCATGCTGGAGGTCCTGAAGACCATGCGTGGAGTAACGAGAGTGCAATAAGATTAGCGTTACCTTGAAAACTGGACAAAACTAATCAATTTGCTGTTTGGGCTTGTTCATATGATTAACATGCACTGGACTTTAATCCTGTCATCTATAAAGTGAAAATAAAACATGTTGCACTTCAGGGTTAATGTATGAAAGTAAATGTCTAAAAGGCAGCCCGCAAAGGGCCCGGCTCTCAATAAATAAAGGTTGCTAAATAAATAAAGCTAAATAAAGGTTGCTTCATTTAACTTGGCTCTTCTTCACCTTCCCAAGCAAAGGGGCAAGGGCTGTTGTCCGACTTGTGGTTGCTATGGGAACATTATTCTTTGGAGATAGGAGATGGGGGAGTACCATTAATTAAGGTAGATTAATGGCTATCAGCATAGGAGTCTGGAAAAGTGAAACAAAAGAACCCTGAGGTCACAGTTTTACACAGAACTCTTCGCATGTTTGAATTATAAAATCAACTGAGAGACAGGCTCTTTGCCATCCTGTCATCTAGAATGTCCTCTTTCCTCTCCATTACAAATCAGAACCTCTAGATCCCTAGTTCTAAATGAAAATCATACTTTAAAAGCAGGGAAAGGTTGCTAGGTAAGTATTTTAAATGATGTGGAGCAAACAAGCATTTGGGTCATAATAGGGGGTCCAGCCAGGGAGTTATGCTACATTAGCATGGAAAAGATGGTCGAGGTTGGAGGTTGAATACCAGCCAGAATTTGGAAAATCACCAATTTTGTTCAGGGATGTCCTGAAGGATTTGGGAGCATCGTCTACAAATAGTATTTTTCAAACATTAATCTGCTTGAGTGTGAGTGGGTAAAAAGAATAGAAACAGAGGGGAGGGGGGGAGTATGGGTGGAGAGATGGCAATTGGTGGGATCACACCTACGGCGCATCTTAGCAAGGTACTGGGAAAACTTATTAAATGTAGAGTATCAATGTCTTTATATAGTGATCAAGAAAATGCCATGAAGACTATCTGGAACAGTACGATCAAAACATTTCTGAATGTATATGAATCGTGCCCTATGATTGCACCAATGTACAGAATTATGATTCAATAAAATTATAAAAAAAAAAGAATAGAAACAGAACAAAAGGAAAGGAGAGAATGTCATTCTTTTGGTGTTACTTACTGATGGCTGACTGTGCACAGGACCACGTACTCCACGGGGGAGAGGCATGGACCACCAGTCAAGAATCTGTCCTGCCCGAGGGACGTTTTCATCCCCCACTACAAACTTTCATCCTATCACAGAGATAGAGAATAACCAGTGATTAATTAAAATCATGTCAAATGTCTGAGGGAAAAACTTAGAGTGCAATGAGAAGAAGTAACAGGGGAATCCGACCACTTAGCTGAGGTCAATAATGTCTAACCCTTGGAAATGACTACAAAATGTTGCATGTTTCATGTGAGCCCTCTAAAGTGGGGTGGCGGGGGGGTGAAGTGGACGGTAGGCCATTTTCAGCCTGCCTGTGACACTTACTAGTGAGATACATTGGAAAGTTATATGTTTCCGCTCTTATAAAAGGAAGGTAATTATGTATGATTTTGAGGATTGCCTCTATGCTAAATAAGACAATACATTGTTAACAGCACAATGCTTGGCCCAGAATAAAGCTCAAAAGTGGTAGATCTGGAGTCCTTTGATTTTCAGTCCCATTTATAGGAGTCTGTTGCAAAAGCAATAACTGCTGACTAAATGTCCACCGCCTTTCAGCCCCTTGTGGAAGAGAACAAGGTCGGTTCTGGCTATGAGACAAATGACCGTGTGGCACTTCTGGGTGGATCTGCCAGACCTCTCCCCTCTGCAGTAACCACGCGGCCACGTGCTGGGATGTCAGAGAATTCATTTCGGGCCTTGTTGGACACACAATGATTCCCCTTCCTGAACTTCATTCAACAAGTAGCTTCAATAATGAGTAAATCTTGTTTAAATAAGTCATTCTACAGGGGTAGATTTCTTACCTCAGAAAAAGCCATCATATTGTTGGATTAAAGAATGCCAAACACAAAGGACTTTTCATACATTATTACATAAAATAAGTTTTAGGAACCTATTGAGTTTATACCAGGTAAGATAACTGAAGAAAAAGGATGGTTAAGCCCACTTTAGAGAAGATAATAGCAAAGCTTGAGAAATACCTCTGCTTGATGCTTCCTGTTTGTGTGATAACCTCAGATCAAACACAGGAAATGCTGGGAGGGAGGGAAATAACATCTTGTGTGTATGATTTAGAACAAACTGCTGTGTATTTCATGACACGTTCAGCCTTTGCTAAGGGGATGGACTTTAATGTGACTTACAGCCTCTCTCAACAATATACCCCCAGGCACACACACACACACACACAGGCCACCACAGACTCAGATTTGTTCAATTCCTTCTTTAGAAATGGATTCAATGCTCTTCTGACCACTGGATCACCTCATGAAGTACTACTCTCGCCCTTGTCCTCAGCCTTCTCTCTCTAGGAGAAGTTTCCTGCGACCCTCATCTTCATGATTTGCCATGGATATGGGTCAGGACTGCAGAGTGGTGTGTGCCAGGGGCTTGTGACTGAGACAGCATGGCCGCTACCCTGGGAAACACCAGAGAGCTGATGGTAGCTGAGCTGTGGCTCCAGCCACTGTCTGTCTCAGTCCTCTCTGGGCCTGGCCTCCCTGTCCACCTCCTCCTTTCCCATTGATGTTTATGCTGCTTGGTGGATACAGACATACTCTTGTCAGGTTCAAGGATTTCTCTTTCTTTACATGATGCAAAAATCTGCTGAAGACTGGATTTCTGTGAAGCTTTCTTTCCACATCCTGGGCATTATGAAACCAGCTTCGACATCAACTTGTGCTCAGATGATGGCACTTTGATAAGCTTCTGACAGTGTTTGTATTCAAATTTATACCTTCCTATAAAAATATTAAGCACTTTGCAAATATCCTCTCCAGAAAAAACATATATGTATATATAAAAAAATACAGAAATATCCACCATGTTGAATATAAATAATAAGTTTGATATTTGTATACTGTTATTATTTTCATTGAAATCATTATTTTGCAGTGCAGTTGTGCAAGAAAACAGAGCTGGTGGTAGAGAACTGGTTGGATACTAATTTTGACTTGGCCGCCAGATGAGATAGAGTCATCCATTCGTTCATTGGTTCATTCCACCTGGATATCCATTCTGTCTCAGATGCACACCTAGGTGTCTGGGATACAGCAGGATATAGCAGCAAACACAAAATGTGCCTGCTTCAAGGATCTTTCCTTTGCCAGTAGGGGCAAGCTGTAAATCAGTGTTTTCTCAAACCTTAGCGAGAATCCAAATTACCTGCAGGTTAACAGCTGGGCACAGTGGCTCACACCTGTAATTCTAGCACTTTAGGAGGCTGACAGGGGAGAATCATTTGAGGTCAGAGGTTTGAGACCAGCCTCAGCAAGAGTGGGACCTGGTCTTTGAGTACACACACTTTGAGTACAACTGATAAAAACAAATAAATCAGTAAATACATAAAATACGTGGTGCTGTGGATGCTGCTGGTTCTAGGTTGGAGCTTCTGAAAAGGCCAATCACTTGGCAGAGACCTGAAGAGAGGGGACAAGGCTTTGGGGGAATCTGGGAAGATAACTGTAAGGAACAGCACACGAGTGGCCTGTGACCTCTGAGTGCTGAGGTTGCCACATGAATCCACTGCATTTCACCTGATGTATGATTGGGTTTGCTTTGTGTTTGGAGCTTTGTAGCTGGAACAGCCATGTTCATACTTGCATCCCCAAAGCCCTAGTACCAAGAAGTAGCTCATTAAATGAGGCATGTAGTATTTGAATCACTTCACACCAGTAAACTCTTTTAATCCTCATAGAAGCCACACAAGGTATCTCCCATCATTATCCCCATTTTACAGACCATGTAACAGAGGCACAAAGAGGTTAAGTAACTAGCTTAGAATCAGAGAAATAGGAAATGACAGAACAAGGATTTAAGCCCATCTCTCATAAAAATTGGATGGATAGATGGATGGATGGAAATGTTGAAACTGAGTCAAGAAGGGTTATCAACTGGCTCCTGTATTTCAAGAGAACACAATTAGAACTGAGAGGTGGATGTTTGCCCAGTAGAGGAGAAATGTTTTCATGAATGGGGGAGTCCATATGAGAGAAAGTGTAAGGGAACCAGGGCTAGAAGTACTGAGACAAGGTGTGTCATGAAGAGGGCAGGTAATAGGCTCCTTTTACACCAAAGCAGGAGGTGGCATTGGAAGCAGGATGCAGAGAGAAAACAGACTTAGCAAACCCCTTCCTCTCAAAAGGCTTTGATGAGTTGTGTTTTAATCTAATTAATACATTCAGGAAGTTGGACCAAAAGGAATGTGATTATTTAATTGTTTTGTTCAAAGGGCAGGCTATTAGTCTGGGGTCATGACTCCAAGGTTCATTTAAGGTTATTACCAAGGGGGGCTTTAGAACAAGAGTGGCTGATTGATTCTTTCTCGCTGCTACTCTCATTAATTTACAAAGATTCATTGTGTCAGAGCTAATTTGCAGAGTCTGGAACAAAATGTAAAACAGATTCAGGTTGATAAGAATTGTTTTGTATCTGCTAGTCTATCTTGTTCCTTTCTCTACATTTTCCCTTCTAAAGATTTTCAGGTACATGAATTTACAGGCTGATTGTAATTAACTCTTTTCCACATGACAAAAGTTATCTTTAGTGATTAAGTAGCAAGCAGGAAGTATATATTTTGTGATTCATTTCCAGTCTGGCAAAAATTTGGCTCTCCTATTACTCTCCCTGTTACCCAGGAAAAGTCATTTAACCTTTATTTCTCAGATTTCTCTCCTGGAAAATCAGGTTGATAAAATGCAAATCTGGACACCTTATACTCCTGCTCCCACCATCACATTTTTTAAATGGCTCCCATGACCTGCAAAACAAGATTGATCTTGTTGTATGTTTCCAGACCCTGAATAATTGGCTTCAACTTTCTTTCCTTGCCACATATTCTGCCACCATTTAACAAGTGTTCCCTTTTCGATTGCATCAGACAATATTGAATGCTTACTCTTTCTATCCCCACCATTGGATATTTGATAAATTTCTTTTCTATCTTTAACTTGTTATCACTTTCACAAATCCTTTTCTGCCTTCCATAGCCAAATACGTATGCTTTCTTAGTTTCTTCATTAGCACTTGCTACATTTTTTATCATAATTGTTTGTATAAATGCATAATTTATTGTAATAATGTGCATGTATCCACAACTTGATTTTGAGCTTCGGAGGACGGAGACGGAGATCATATCCTAAGCAAGTCTGTATGACAAATTGCTAACAAACTGCCTGGCAATAGCATGAACTTATGTGTTGATTGAGTGAATAAATGAAAGAATGTCTGGTTTACCTAATAATATGATGATCGAATGTCATCTGTCACCCAGGAGTCTGAGGATTGAATCGTATGTTAAATGCTAAAGCTCTTTGTAAACTAAAATCTGCCAAAATTGCCTGCTGAAGTTAGGAATTATTTCTTTGTTAAAGTGCTCTAAAAATATTTTCTAACTCCATCTTGATCATGGAGATTTAAATATTTCCTTTCTCTTTTTTAAAAATGTATCCATTCATTCATTCCATCATGGTCATGGTGTATTAAATAGTTTGTCTACATTTACCAGAAGTATTTATTCAGTCATTTATTTGCATAATCAACAAATATGCCTGCCAGGCAATGTGTTAGGCACTGGAGATAGAGTGGACAATTAGAGAAAAGTGGTCCTACGCCTTGCGGATCTCAGAGAGGCACAATGGGTATGGTGTGAGTAATTTTTTCTGGGTTTGGGCTGCTGCCTCAGGTGAGTGCCTGCCCTGCACACTGAGCACAGGTCATGCCCTATCTCATGGGCTCTTTAGTCATCATGATGCTTTAATTCTTGGTGGGATGGATCTTGCACCTGAACATGCTCTTTCTGTGCTTAGCAGTGATGGATCCAGGTAATTTGCAGAGCTCCCAGGTACACAGCAGCCTATCTTTTTTCTTTCGCAGATTTGGCCTGGGCTCTGGACCTCTGTTGGTGTGAAGGAACAGTGGCTACCTTTCAATCTTTCCTTACCTCTCACTCTGAAAATAGTGTCAAAGTAGAACCAAAGTTTACATAAGATATCTGAATTTCTTTTGATAAAGAATCATAACACAGGGAGAAAAGCCTCCTGAAACAAAATTTTCTTCTTGTTCTGTTGTTTCTTATCAGAAAAAGATGCTTTGCTTCTGTAATCACTAGTAACAGCCATGCATCTCTTCCAAAATCATCCAATTAGCACCTCTCTATATTTAACTGTTCTTGGCAGCCTTTCACATAAATAGACTGGTTGCTGATGATCATTTTTGTGAGGAGTGCCCTGTCTTTCCTTTCCATAGCCTGGCCCCCAGCTCTTCTGTTGCCTCTATCAGGGGTTAGCAGAGGAGGACATGGGGAGAGATGAGGGTCAAATCTGTTACTTTTTATAGAGGTGAATTGAAAATAATTTCCTGTGAAAGCTGAGGGCATTCCTTCATTAGTTTTGCTTCCTGCTCTGGATCTTATACGCTGGGTGATTTTTTTTTTTTCTTTTGGAACTTCTATGGGTTAACTTCCTGGGCCTGAGGCTAATGAGCAATAGAATTTTACAGGTTCAGCCGACATCCACAGCATTGAGCCAGGGCCATAGTGATGAATGAACAGAAGAGAGTCACCTAAGCCATCCCTGAATATTCTGAACATGTTCAAAGGAGAAGCCTCAAAGGGATGTTTCAGAAGCATAAAATTTTAGGGTTAAGGAAGATTCTGTGAGGGAACTATGTTCCAATTCCCTGTCCCTTGGATCATAATGCTAATCTTCCCCAAACTGCTCTTTCATATCTTAATTGCTGTGTATTTATTGAGAAACACTAGTATGTGCATTGCACATGGCTCTAGATGCTGGATAAGTTAGGCAATGGCCAAAAACACAACTCAAATAGACATTAAGTAGAAATGTATTGATTCATGTGATTAAAGAGTCAGGGTTGTCTGCCTTTAGTCCAGGTTTTCAATATCATAAAAAATCTACCTTTTTCTTTGCATCTCAGTACTATACTCTTGTGTTAGCTTTATTTTCACGTAGGACTTTCCTACTCAGTAGCCGGATAGCTTCAGCCTTACATTTTCTAAAACACATCCTAGTTAAAAAAGGTTTTGTGTTTCCTAATATGTCCAGGAAAAGTCCTAGGCTTGCTTCTCATCAATGTGGAGTGGAACTTGTGTGTCTTCCTGAACCGATCATGATGGCTTTCAGTGGCCAGGCTTATTCCCTATGGCTATACCTGTACAAGTGAGAAAATGATTTCAGTTATACTTTAATCGCTTGCCCTGAGAGTGAGAGAGAAAAAGAGAAAAACAAGTTCTGTTGCCAGAAGAAAAGGTAATAATACTGGACTAGAAACAACATAAATAACATATATTCATTTTATTAAATGAGAAATATCCTAAATGATGGTAATTAATCCATACATATTCATAGAGCTGGTAAGGTTTATGGAGATAACGTGGAGATAAATGTCTTCTTTATTGACCCACATGTGTGCATTCCTTTCCTCATATAAACATTCAATACACATTTTATTGAATTACCAGGTAGACTTTTTAAACGTCCCCTAGAGACACTATAAAGTAATGTTTTCAACTTCAGTATGAGTTGAACCTAGTGACTCACTTCTAACCAACAGAATATGGCAAAGGTAATATAAGTCTGTTTGATGGTTTAGTATAAAAGCTGTTACTTCCATCTTGCCAAAAGATTCTCTTTCTCTTTCTAGCTGTTATGTTGGAGAGACCCACATGTCAAGGACAGCTAATATCCAGCAAAGGACAGAGGTCTCTCTGTGTCCTGGTGAGTCATAAGGAGCACATTCTTGATGGTTTATCCTATGAGTCTGTAGCTAGACTATACCATTGCTGTTGCCTCAGATAATTTATCCATCCACTACACAGGACTAATTCAATTTGATATCACAGCTTGACCTAATTTTTTGGCAGCTTACCAAGGCTTGAGAAAAGGTACCAGCATGAGTGTGGAACCACATAGAAGTGATGAGTTGATGAGATTAAAAAATTCTGAATGCCATCAGACACATTCATATTTTTTCTTACTCTGTATACTAAATCCACATAAAGGGTAAAGAAGAACCACTTTTTGGATATGAATCACCTATGGTTCTTCTTTATCCTTTGAGAAAAACCTAGAAATTTTGTAAAATACAAAACCTTATATCAGTTTATTTGGTTTAAATGATTTCTTGAGGCACTATTATTGTTTATTCTTCTTAATGATGAAAGAGGAGGATGGATTCATGTTTGAGTCTGTACAATGTTGTAATCTCCTCCAACAGAGAAACTTCACCAGTGGAAAAAAGAGTTCAAGAAAGCAAGGATGACAGTTGTGGTTGGCACCAGGAATCTAAATGTGTTGTCCTTTCACATTATGAGGTCAGTTTGTTCTACTTAATATACTTCTGGAAGTATCAAACTAGTGATAAATTTCATTCCATTTTTCATGTCACAAGTATTTGGCCAGAAAAAAGAAAGATTTAATCACAAAGCTGCTAAAGTCAAATTCATGAATAGCAATGCTTTAAAAGGTGAGCCCTTTCTATTCCACACAAATGGCAAATCCTTACATTAATCATATTTGAGTTGATCTTGTTTGAGTTCTTAAATTTTCCTGTGAGTAGGTAAAAAATAATTCATGTTTTAAAAAACTGTCTTATTTAAAAGCCAACCTTCATAGATTTTTCTGGGTTTCTGGAAATCTATGCCATGTGGTATTGTTATATTTTGAAAGATAGATTCAAATAGTATGCCAACTGATTTCCCTTATTTACCCTACTAATGATTATTAGGCATGATATGTAAATAAATTTGTAGTTCTCACATGAAAATATTGGTAAAAAGGATAGAAAATTCAAATTTTGACTCTGAGTTGATAAGCCCAGAATAGGAAGAAAAAAACAGTGAAAATTCCTCAACTCCATAGCTATAATTATTGGTCTAAATTTTACTTTTAAATTCATAGACTCAGCAGCTTTTGTTAATTTTCAAGGGGGAGGGGAAGACAAACTTTTAAATTACTAAAAACAACTTACATTCTCTTCATTCCAGTCTACCTCAAGTTAGTGAAAAAGAATAAGAAAACCAAAAATGTATAGAAACCTGGAGACAGGCAGTGAGGTGAAAGGCTATTGAAAAGAGTGAATAGCTTAGTGATGTTGGAGCTATACACAGAATAGCTAAAAATGTGAGACTTGGTGTCTTAGAGGAAAGAGTTTGGAAATAAATGACCAAATCAATAAATTTTTAGCTAAAATTTTGTATTCACTAGTTCTGTACTATATGCTTCAGATTCTGTAAATATTTAACACATATACATAAACAGAAGATGTTCCATATCTGTTATGCCCACATCACTAAGAAAATAATAAATAAAATCCTGAAAGTAAATGTGCCTTATAACCTAACTTGTGAGATGTCATTGATAATGGGCTTTTGTAAACAGCCCAGTAAGTACAATGTCTAGGCCTACATAAGGCTTGGGAGAAGGCAGATAGGGGTGGCTAATGATAACGAAGTATTTTTTTAAAAACTAAATGCTACATATTAAATATTGTGCAGCAGTCCAAAGGAAGGACAGAATCTTCTCAAAGGAAGAAACTAGTCCTCAATCCCAGGCTGCCACTACCATTCAAGAATCCCATCCAGGCTTGACGCCTGTGGCTCAACGGGCTAAGGCACCAGCCACGTACACCTGATCTGGCGGGTTCAAGTCCAGCCTGGGCCTGCCAAACAACAATGACGGCTGCAACAAAAAAATGGCCAGAATTTCCAGCTCTTCCAGTTACTTATGAGAAATGCGGACTACGAATTTTTGTGTGATTTAACCTTATTTTAAAATTTAAAATTATAGAAAAGATGGAAATAACAAGTGTCTAGTAAATTAAAAAGAGAAATAGAGTAGACATGAATTACTGGTTCTATAAAACAGTCCAGACCGATCATTGAGGCAAAAATGAGACTTTTTAAAAACATAAATACTTACATCTACCCAGCAAGTATTATCAAGTATGCTCCATATATACTGTATCCAAATAATAATAATATTAACAAAATAAACCATCTTGGCTCCCTTCTAAAATCTCTTTCTTACATGACCCCTGTTCAACAAATATCCTTTTCTTGTCTATGCTTTCTATTCTCCTGCCATATTAAACTTCTAAATATTCCATGAACAGAACACGTTTTTCTCAGTTCTTCAATTTTTGGAAATGTTCTTTTCTCTAAGTTCTTTCCTGAATATTCTATAACAGAGCTAAGAATTGTTATTTAAGATCCAACTCAAAGGTAATTACCTTTAGTGTTCATTTCATGCTTTCTGTATAAAATTGTTCACTGTGTTCTTCATTTCATAATTATTTTTGCTCATATTTCCTTAGTAGAATGTACTAAGTTTAAATAAAATATGAGTAACATTTTTCCTCTGAATCTGTGTGTTTCTTAATTACTGGATTTCTCAGCTTGTTACTCCAGCACATCAATATTCTTGAAATGATATTGGTTCCCCATAACTATTTGTTAAAAGAATAAGTAATAAAGCTCTGTTTTCACTTAAGATATGAAAACTGGAAAGACTGGTGCTCTGCCTACCTTAACAATAAACATAACTGGCTAGATTTTAACCCAGTAAATCCTGAAGTCTGATCAGCCCCACAGACTGAAATACAAGAGAAAACAGATTTGTCTACAGAGCTGGGGCACAAACACTAGTGGCAAAGTATGGAATCAAATTATCCTGCTCATCATATAAATGAGTTAAGAAAAATTCAGCTAAAGTTAAAATATATATATATTAAAAGTCATGTGTACATTAGTGTGCATATATACAATTGCTAGGAAGAAAAAGTCAAGAGAATACTATTTACTTGACTCTACAGTTGTCTAAACACATAGTATTATATTCCCTAAAAATTGAGAGAAATAAGATAAAGCAAGAAAAATAATTCAAGAAACAAAGCAATTAAAGGAATTAGATTCAGAGATGACCCAAATTTTAAATCTTTTTAATAAGTATATTCAAATAACAGTGATCAATATGATAAAATTTTTAGAGGAAAAAATAAACAATATGCATAAATAGATGGAGACTGTTAACAGAAACTTGGGAACTATACTATTGGTATTGAATGAACATTCTAAGAAATCAACAAAGCAGCAGAAATTTAAACATTCCTCTGATGAGCTCATCTGTGAAGTTGATAATGCCAGAGGGAAAAAAGGTTAGTGAACCCAAAGATCAATAGAAATTACAAAAATTGAAGGGGGGAAAGAAAACAACAAGAACAACACAGTATCAGAATCTATCAGAAAAATTTCAAAATTTTAATAAACATAAGTTGGAATTCCAAAAGAAAAGGGAGAAAGAATAATGAAAGACATCAAATCACAGATGTAAGAAGCTAAAATTACATCAAGCAGAATAATACTAACAAAAAAAAAAGAACACTGGGTAGCACCTGTGGCTCAAAGGAGTAGGGCACTAGCCCAATATACTGGAGGTGACGAGTTCAAACATGGAAACATGGCCAGGGGCCAAAAAAAAGGAACAAAAGGAGTGGTGCCTGTGGCTCAAAGGAGTAGGTCACTTCACTGGCCCCATATGCTGGAGATGGCAGGTTCAAATCCATCCCTGGCCAAAAACTGCAAAAAAAAAAAAAAAAAAAAAGAAAGAAAGAAAAAGAAAGGACATCTACGGACATCATAATCATATTAAAATTTCTGGAAACCAAAGAGAAAGTGAGAAAACTTGAAGAAATCTACAGAAAAGAGACACAATAAACACAAAGAAATAAATCATGAATTACAGCAGACTTATCATTGAAATTATGAAAGTTGGTAGATAATGGAACAACTTTTTACTTTTTACTTCTTAAAAGTACTGGAAGGCAGAAAAAAGATAAATGACTTGCCATATGATATATACATATAATTTATACATATATAATACATATAATTTGATATATTATTCAATATGCAATATTGAATACATATTTACATTAAATGCATTTATATAAGATAAAGACTTTATATCTGCAGTTCTCAACCTGTGGGTCACGATCCCTTTGGGGGTCGAAACCCTTTCACAGGGGTCACCTAATACCAACAGAAAACACATATTTCTGATGGTCTTATGAACTGAGACACCATTTCTCTATCCATCTCCAGGTGGGTCCACCCACATGCAGATATGCCCACATATGAGTACCCAGTGTGATAACATCATTGTGCCAACCCCATCACATACTCCCCTCTACAAATACAGGTGTATTGGACAGTGTTGGTGCCATAATGTACTTCTGCGGACTAGTCACACATGTGTAGAGAGCAGCTACTGTGCTGAAAGCAGCACAGTGTCATATTGGAAGTAAAATGACACTTCATGAATTATAATTACTGGGTAAATGTAAAATCATATACTGTAAGATCATCAACTACTGCCAAATAAATATATATTTGTACCATGGTAACTTAATCTGGATGGGGATCAGTCTTTTTATATTCAGCTGTGGTTGATGTGAATACTTCCCCCTTGTGATAGTAACAGGTATGAAAGAAAGAAAGAGCACTTGCACATGCTTGTAGACAAAATTTCATCATCCTTTCAAATCTACCTGACACCCCATTTGTACTTGCCAGAAGCCCATTTATAGTCAAAGTTGAAGATATTCCTGAGACAGCACAAGAGGAGTTCATTGAACTTATTAACTGATGCAGTGAGAACTGATTTCTCGACAATGCTAGTTACAAAATTCTGGATCAAGTGTTTGCAGTCATATCCTGTTCTGTCTGAGACTGTGTTGCGCCTTTTTCCATTTCCAACAACCTATCTTTGTGAAACAGCGTTTTCCAGCTTGTTGGTTATCACGTCTAAATATAGAAGTAGACTTGTTGTGGAAGATGATCTTCTTTGTGCTCTTGGAAAGACTGCCCTGAAAATTTCTGATCTGGTGAGAAAGAAGCAAACTCAACCTTTGCACTGACGTTGGCTTTTTATGTATCCTGTCACAAAATGTAGCTATGTAGTATACTGTTGTTATATTAAGACTGTTACCCATGCTACACCATGCTTCAAGACAAATTTCATTTACTTGTAATTAGAAATAAATATTTCACAATATATAATTACCTATTGTTTTTGTGATTAATCACTATGCTTTAGTTATGTTCAACTTGTAACAATGAAAATACATCCTGCATATCAGATATTTACATTACAATTCATAACAGCAGCAAAATTACAGTTATGAAGTAGCAATGAAAATAATTTTATGGTTGGGGGTCACTACAGCATGAGGAACTGTATTAAAGGGCCATGGCATTAGGAAGGTTGAGAACCACTGCTTTATATAAAATAAAGACTTATGTTTAAGAAAAATAATTTTCAGTAACTTCCGCTGAAAGTATTGTAAAAAATAATTTCTTTAGTCTAACTACATATACCAGAGAAAAACTTAAAAAACACAGAAATTGATAAATATTCTAAGAAATTTCAAAATGAAGGTAAATATGGAAGATATTTTATCTCAAATTATTTTAAAAGGAAATTAACTAACTAAAGTCAAAATAGAGCAATGTATTTTTTGTGGTGATGCTCTGCCCCCTTTATTACTGGTAAGAAGGCAGTGCCATCCTTCAAAATCTAGGTGGAGGCAGCCATAGACCCATGGTTTATGAACTTTGTGTACTGGCAGAAATTACATCACATGGATGCACCCAGATATCTGTGATCTTTGAATGGGGCAACCATGGTGGCATAGGTTACACCTGAGTCTGCCAAAGCCATAGGTCAGTGGCTCTGGAGCATGGTGCTGGAATGGGGGGTGGGAGAATCACAGGGTCACTCCTGCACTGAGGTCCCTCACGCACATGTGGATCTTCTTTTGAAACCCTCTGATGGTCTCTGAATTACCTTTGAGGGGAAAGTAATTGGTAATTTTTCTTTTACCTTGGACATAATCATTTGCCTTCTGTTTAGATGACTGGCTAATCTACTTATTGCATTTTTTTTTTTTTTTGGGCCAAGGCTGGGTTTGAACACACCACATTGGCATATGGGCCTGGTGCCCTACTCCTTTGAGCCACAGGCACCACCCGATTGCATAGTTTTTTGTCATACTTTTTGTGTTCTCTCCTGAAAGCTTTCTCATTCATTGAAAATGGATCGGCTGAGAAATGTTTCAAATCTTTAAATTCAGCTTCCCTTTTGGTTAACAATTTTTTTTTTCACAGTAGCATTAATTTATTTTCAAAAGAACTTCAAAGCACAGTAAGCATGTTTTTTTTAACTCTTTTTCTGATCAACATAATTTAAGAGTGCCATAGAAGTTTAACTATAGCTTCAAGTATGCTGTGAGATAAAAAA